>PVHP010003436.1:0-78550 GCA_004024765.1 Zapus hudsonius
GCACAGCCTTTGCGCTTTGATTTTGCATAAAGAGACAGTGATCATGGACTTGGGCTCTTGCCTGTGGTGATCCTGTTCCCGGTTTCTTCTTTGCACAGAATAGGAAGGAGGTTCGCCGGCTTTGCGCAGAGGCTGAGCGTCAGGAGAAAGCAGAGCCAATGTGATTTATTGAATGAAAGCGCTGGACAATTACCAACAACTTGGCCCTCTGCTGCCTCCAACAGCCTAGGCTGGTGAGTCCAATTTATTGTTATCTTTCTTCATGGGGATGTGGGGCTTTCTTAGTCACTGATGATTTTTTTTAATTGTGTTTGTGTTACTGCGGTTTAAATGATATAAAAAAAAATCCAGCATCTTTCAAAGTTTGCTCCAGGCGGTCCATGAAGGCACGCATACAGAGATCTGCCCTTGCACACAACACATACAACCCTGTGGAGTGGTGAGAATGGGGGTGGGGAACGTCCCACTTCTGATAACTGGGCATTTTCTTTGCAGCGAGCTTAGACACATTGAGTGTTTTCATAACTCATCAGCATTAGCTCTGAAACACACACACACACAAACACTGGTTGCATAAAATTATTTTCCAGTTGGGTTCCTTAATACCTATAAAATACCTATTGGATCAGGTAAAACTGGACCCCAACATGCTGAGGCTCCTGAATATCAACCCAGGAGCATTGCTGTCTTTAATTTAGACGGCAAGCTGAGCATGAGAGTGTGATCCCGCACTTTGCCCATCCTGGGCCAGCACACTCATAAATAACAGGATGATTGTGAGTGAGACTTCTTAGCCAGAGCCCCACTGGACATCCACTTTGGCTCCTGCTGGGTCCTCAGTCTCTTTTGCATTGATCTTCCTAAATATTTTGTTTATTCCTTTAAGATACATGGTAGGTTCAATGCACTGGCTCCTAAGGGGGGGTGTTATCAGTGTATTGCCTGGGTTGTTGGTCTGGCCCTGACCGCAAGGAGTACCATGGGTAATCAGAGTGAATTTGCTTCCATTCTGAGTTCAAGAAAATCCAATATTTTCTCAGCTCCCTGAAAAAGATGTAAGCTGACCCTCTGCAGAGGGGAAAGTGCCTGGAGAAAGATACTGCTTTCCCTGCCCGGCCTCAGTCTTGTTTGTCTGGCTATCACAAGGTTTTATGGCAGTCTCTCTCTATCTCTGGTGAGCTCAGACTCCATTTCAATGTCATCACAAGTTTAATGTCTTGGGTGAACTCTCTCTGCTTATATATCACTGGCCACCAAGATGAAGTTGTGGCCGAGCATGCTGGCAAAGATGGATGATGTTAGAGCAGTGAACAGCATGATTCTCCAAATCAAAACCCAAGTTAGGAAATCTGAGAGACAGATGGGTGAGCTTTTGCCTAGTCAAAGGGAACCCCAGGCCATTCTATCACAGAGAAAGGTCATCCTCCCAAGGGATTTAACTGCTTATAAATGATGGCCGTGGAAGAGGAAGGAGACAGAATTGCCTACTGGTTAGACAGCTGGAGAGATGTCAAGATAATAGGACACTGTTGCTGGGTGCTAGACTTTGAAGCATTTCCTTAGGCTCCCTGGATCTCCATGTCTCCATGCTGTCCATTCCAGGTGGCTTCTGGGAACAGATGCTAAGTTCAATTGATGTATTCATGAGACCCTATTTTCCTTTCTTTGTGATGAAACTCAGACTGCATGGACCAGAGCTGATTTCCACCCACGGCAGCCACCACTGATACACCAGCCACACCCATCTCTACAGCCCAAGCTGTCCTCATATACCTAGAGTGCCCTTTACTAAAGCTTTTTTTAGGAGTCAACTTTGTTGACACATTGCTTCCTATTACCCACAGTGTCAGTCTTCCCTCCAAACTACTTCTATGTCTTAGGCTATGTGTGTGTGTGTGTGTGTGTGTGTGTGTGTGTGTGTGTGTGTGTGTGTGTGATGTGAATCTGGAGGCCAGAAGAGAATGTCAGGTATCCTTCTCTTATAGGTGTTTTTCTTTGAGACAGGGGTCTCTCTCAACACAGAGCTATTGTCTGTCAGTGAGCCTAAGTGATTCTCAGGTCTCTGGCCCATACAAACTGGAGTTACGGACATGGGAGATCATGCCCAGCCTTTTACATGAATTCTGAGGGCCTGAACTTGGTAATTTCTGACTGAGACGTCCTCATGTTAAGTGGCAAGTGCTCTTAACCCCTGCGCCATCTTCTCAGCTCTGTCTTAGTCCCATATTGCTGATGTTTACATCCTTAATCTACCCTTTAACAGTACCTCAATTTCTTGCTATGTAAACTGAGAAATTAGTCCTGCCTTCAAATGGCCATAATGGAATTCAAGAAGTTGATACATCTGTTAGCACTGCAATAGGCTGAAATGCACAGTCAAGCTGAAATCCCAAGCCTCACATGGGTGGTGTGCCGTGAGGCCTCCTGGTGGTGATAAGGCCAGAAAGACAGGGACCACCTGCCACCTGGCCAGGATTAGTGCTTCCATTAAAGAGACCTCAGAGCTCCTTCCACCATGTGTAGACACAGTGACAAGATACCATCTATGAAACAGGAAGCAGACCTCACCAGACACTAAATCATCAGGTACCCTGATCTTGACCTTCCCAGACTCCAGAAATGTGAAATTAAATTCCTTTTGCTTGTAAGTTACCCAGTTTGGTAGTTAGTTCTAGCCCTGGAGTAGACCAAGACAGGAATGATTATAAATACTGCCTGGCTACAGTATGAGCTATCATGACAATTCCATGATGTCGCATATCTCCCTCTTTCCTAGCCATCCAACCCTGTCTTTCTTCCTAACCTATGTCCTTGGAGACGGGCAGGGAAACCAACTCATTTTAACTTGCTTAGCACTTTCCCAGTTTTAGCCACGAAAGTCTTGCAAACTAACCTCCCCAGATCCCAGGCAAATGGAGACAGTTGGCCACTCTGTGTGAGACCCTGTTTTATATACTTGTGAATTCCCAAGAATGGCCTTACTTACAAACTACATAGCCATCAATGTTTGTTGAGCAATAGAATCAATATTCATTTTCTTTTGACCTAGTTCCTCATAAACATATACTTAAAACTTGAAAAATCGGTGTTCCTCTTGCCAAGGTGTCACAAATGACATTTCAAAATGTAGCAATGAATGTATCTATCAAAGGGTACAGGCACTGGAAAGGCCACTTCCGCTCTGTTATATGTCATTACTATAATAGAATTGGCCACCCCTTCGCAGTCAAAGGCACACCTGTCACCTTCATAGTGGTGGGGAACAGAAGGGATCAAACTTTCTTTTCTGTCTAGTGACAGGAAAATTGAAGCCTGAAGGTTCCCTAGTTCAGATCACAGCTTGAAGGACAATATTGCCCTAGTCAGAATGGTTCCCTTCACAGAGCATATCTGCCTTCCCAGCTTCCAAGAACGTCTATAACTCCTCTTTCTAACACACCACATCTCACAACTCCTTCTTATCAAAACGGTCTCGGCTCCTTTCCAAAGCACAAATGCTCTGAGGGAATCCCACAAACAAACTCCAGTAAAACCTGAAGTCCAGAAGTTCCAGAATGTATAGATAGAGCAAGAAATTTCCTTGTAAGCATCAAGATCTAGAAAGAAGCCACTGGTCAGCCAGACTGGACCACCTTAGAAAGAATTCTAACAGTGTTGCTAGAAGCATGGGCTTTAGAATCAGGGTCCACATGTTGTTGCTCCATTTACTGGTTTTAAGGTCTTGGACAAATTATCTAACCTCTCCACACCTCAGTTTCCTTGCTTTTAAAATTAGAATAGAATAATCACTTCTTGGTCTTCTGTGCAAGATCAAGAATAAAATGAGAACAAAATAATAGTTCTTGTATCCTTGTAAGGTTGTTATGACATTTTATTTTAGATGGTGAAATCGAAGTTTGATTGCAATTGGTCTATTATATTTGGGGAGATACTTCAGAAAAGAAATGAGGAAACTAAATGAAGATGGGTTTGTGACTGACATGCCCAGAACTTCATGGGAAAGCACACTGTGTTGTTTGCTTGTGTGAGGAAGCCCCCAGAGCTACCTACAGGGGGAAATGGAATCTCCTGTCTCTCATTGGTTTACTTTTACTCATTTTTAGAGTGTTACCCAGTCCCTCAAGATAGCACAGTGGAGCCGAACCCTCTATGGGTTTCACTGGGACTGGGTTGAAGGAGCTACCATCACAGCAAGCCTGGGGAGGCCATGCCAGTACTCACCTACCACCTGAGGAAGGACATTAGCTGGTGTCAGAATGGTGGGAGATGCCAAGGGTGTCTGAGAAAGAGAACAGGTGGCTGAGAATTAAATATGTGAAGATTTCTGCTTTCTGCAGGCTACTCTCATTCCTTCGGTCCTAGAAATCCTGTTTTACTGCTTGCTCGACATGTAGTCACGAATCCTTAAAAGGCTTCCAAAGTGGAGATATTTCAAACAGGAGGAACTTTCTGATAATAATCCCAATTTGTTGATTATTTTGTGGTTTTCACTTTCTGTGTCTCCTCTAAGAGATCTTTTTATCTGAGTTCACAGAGACTTTTTCTCTCTTGTGTTTCCTTCTGGAAGATACATAGTTTGGGCTTTCATATTTCCATCTATGTACTTGTGTACACATGCCTGTGGGAGCCAGGGGTTGGTCTTTTACTTTCTCGCCTATCTTTCTGTAACTCCCCTATTTTCTTCTGAGATTTCTACTATACATATATGAGATGCACTTGGAAATTTCCCATAGATCTAAGACTCTGGGTTTTTCTCCTTTTTTTTATTCTTCTAAGTCTTGCAATCTTGGTTGATTTATCTTTATTCCTCTGCCAAAACAAATATGATTGAGCTCCGCTAGTGAATTTTTCATTTCAGCTATTATACTTTTTAACTCTAAATTTTCTATCTCTTTAATAACACTCCCAATTTAGTGAGATGTCATTCTCATTATTTGTTTTGAAGACGTGATTTCCTTTAGTTCTCTGAACACATGCAAGGTAGTTAAAATCTTTGTGCAATAACTGTAACACCTGAGCTGCTTCAGAGGCAATTTCTTTCTCTTGACTGTTTTCCGTGTATAAGACATAGTTTTGATTTCCTTATGTTCCATAGTTTTCTATCGAAAACTTAGGCATTTCAGGTTTAATGCGGTAACTCTGAAAATCAGATTATTCTCCTTCCCCATCATTGGCTGTGACTACTGTTTAGTGATTTTTCTAGATTTTTATGTCTGTGATATCTATGCCTTTTGCTATATATGACCACTGACGTCTCTGCTTGGTTCACATAGAGATAATGATATTTGAGCAGGGATCTCCTTTAATGTGCAGACTCAATGAGTCTGCATCTTATGGAGGGCCTCTCTGTGCATGGTGTGTGTGAGTGTGTGTGTCTGAAACTGTCAGCATTCCACCAAGTAGCTGACAACATTAGCTTAGTCGTCACTTCCTACTTGTGAAGAACTTCACAATCACACAGAGATGGACCATTCAGATCTTCTCATTTTTGTGTTTCACACCATGACCCCGTTCCTTCGGCATGCCCAGGATCCGCTTTGTCTCAGGAATATGTCAGAGCTTCACAATGCCATCTCCTTCATTCCATTTGCAAGCTTCTGAATAATCTTCAACAATTGTTAAAAATGACTGGTGTTTATTAAAAACAAACATCCCAGAGGAAAAGACTATTTGCCTAAGTCTGAACAAAAGGGACAACAGGATGAGTGAGCTATTCCAGGGAACAACCAGACAGATCTTAACATGATAATTCAATGGAAACAGAAAGGAAGCCATGGTCCCTCCGCAGCGGCCAATAGTCCCATCATATACCATGATTGTCACGGTTGCCAGAAAGCTGGGGAAGGTGGGAATAGGGCAAAACAAAACGTCACAAAGCTTGACATTGTTACTGAATTCAACCTTCTAATTAAAAAAAATAATTCCTTGATTGCTATAAAGGTCTGTTGAATTCTATGATTCTGAAAAGGTTAAATATAAGATTTGCTAGTGTTTTTATTGCTCTTAAGGAACTAATTTTTTTAAATATTTTACTCATTCAGTTTCAAGGAGAGAGAGAGAGAGAGAGAGAGAGAGAGAGAGAGAGAGAGAGAGAGAGAGAGCACCAGGGCCACCACCTTGTGGGTCTGGCTTATGTGGGTACTGGGGAATTGAACCCTGGGCCTTAGGCACTGGAGGCAAGTGCCTTAACCACTGGGCCATCTCTCCAGCCCAGGAACTAATTTTTGAAGGAGCTTTTGGTGCCACTCTTACTAATGTCTTGATTTTTTAATTTTTCATCTTTATGTCAAATGTTTATTTAGATGTGCCACTTGTAAATAGCTTTGGTATAGTTTCAAATGGAGAATTTTAATCTCTTTTTAGAAAAACTAGACCTTTTAGTAATGGATACCAGATATATTCATTCTTAGCCCTACTTATATTTTTTATTTATTTTGGTTTTTAATTTTTTTATTTGTAAGTAGAAGAAACAGAGAGAAGAAAGACAGAGAAAGAGAGAGAGAGAAAGACAGAGAGAGAATAGACATTCTAGGGCCTCTAGCCACTGAAAACAAACTCCATATGGATGGATGTACAACTTTGTACATCTGGCTATACATGGATACTGGGGAATCGAACCCAGATCATTGGGCTTTGCAGGTAAGGCCTTAATGGCTGAGCCATCTCTCCAGCCCTGGTTTTTAAATTTTTAGATTTATCTTTATTTTGCTTTCCCCTCTAGTAGCTGAAAGCTCTACTTATATCTGCTTACCATATGTCACTGGGAATTAGGTGTCGAAATACGTAAACTTATGTTATCAAAATAAAAGCTAAATGGTATAATAAGTTTATGATATCAGACTCAAGACTGTGTTTTAAACAGACAAGAAAACTAAATGATGATACTATGCTTAGTGTCTCTAGTTTGGGATAAAGACTTGGGTTAACCTTAGTAATAGCTGCTCTTTAGGGATTGCCTAAAGTGCACCAAACATGGTAATAACTTGTATTTGTTGATTAATTTGACCCTCACAACTCCATACAATAATGTTTTGCTATAAACTTACATATGATTAAATAAACTCAGAGAATCTAAATAAGATGCCGAAGTCATATATGTTATAGGTAACAATATCAGTGTTCACACATGGCTTTACCAAATCCTAAGCCGAAGCTACAATGATTCTCAGTTGTTTTTCCTTTTCCATAAGAGTGAAAAAAAAAACATCAAAAGCTCAGTTAGTTGCGAGAGATGTTCATTTTTATAGTAGGCAACAGAGAGTGTCTCTCTCATTGTCTCTCATCTGACAAAATTTAAATATAAAGGAAAGAAAGAAAACACAATGAGAGATGAAAGCCAGAGAGTGGAAACGCATGCAAAGTAAAGCCTGGAAGGAAGGGACAGCTGGGGAGCCTGAGAAAGAAGTCAGAGACAAACAGAGTAAGTCAACCTATTTTGAAAGACAGGAACAGATGGAAATGCCCAAGGAAAAAGGGAAGTGTGTGGGTAGTTGTCATCAGTTAGCGGGCAAGTAGCTGGAATTTGATCAATAGACAAGAATTTATTTACTGGAACTCCTGGGCATTGTGGGAGATGCAAAAGAATGTACAGTTATTTTGGGAAAGATAATGATGTCAGCAAGACAGATGGCTTGAACTGGGGCTGTGTAATGCCGCAGGAAAAAAAGCTAGTGACGGAGGCAGAAGGAAGGAGGTTAAGGAGGTCCCCTTGTGAATCTGGAACTTCATGGAAAGAGAGCCAAATTAGAGGACACCCTGGAGTTTCTGTTGAATTTGTAGATGAAAAGAAATCACCTCCCCTTTCCACATCTACCTTTATGACAATTCAAAGATCATAAAGCTTTCTCAAAAGGTACCCTCACACACAACCTAACGTAAACATGCCCCCTTGGTGGAGACTAGGAAGGATTTGTTGGGCATGGCTGAAATAATTCAGTTGGACCATCTTGAAAGAAACCAGAAAGTCATTCTGTCTTAGGTAAAGTTGCCTAAGGACATTTAACAATGTGGTGGAGATGGTGGTTCTCTTCTTGAACTAAATGGATATCGAGTTGGCACTGATGGGCATGGAACCCAGTTGAGAAGGACATGAGTCCTCTGTGGAACCCCAAATTCTTACCTAGCCATAGAGGCTAGCCATAGAGCTAAGTGAAATGCTCATGGCATGTCATTTATTTTTACCATCCGATGAGTATTTCCTACAACAAATATGTCAGCTACTCTGAGTCTTCATATACTATCAGGCATGTCCAGCTGGCCACACACAGTCCTGTATAGCTATGAAAAATGTTGCCCAAATCAAAAATCATAAACTTACTTAAAACATGTGTGTGTGTGTGTGTGTGTGTGTGTGTGTGTGTGTGTGTGTAAAATTCAATTGTGCAGATCTGGAATGTGTATTCCATAGATAACACCTTGTTTGGCTCTTGGCATACAAATTCTATCAATTATGATATATATATATTTAAATGTTGTTATCTCCACTTTATACAGGAGAAACATGAGACAGACAGGTTATACAAAGTATTCAAGTTCACACAGCCAGTAAGTGCAATGAATCCATCCACTTTGTGTTATGTTCCTGCAACCCCAAGGCAAGCATATTATAGGCACTGGGATATGTAAATTAAGATCTGGCTGTTCTTGCTCTTCAGGAGTGTATAGACTAACCAGGAAATAGAGCACAGCAGGAAAAACCATAACACAATTGAGTATTTGCCATCGAAACAAGTAACTAAGTAAAGAAATACACGAATATTACTTGGGGATGAGGTGAGAGAGACTACTTGGACATGAACTTGAAGAAGTGGTGATCATTTCCATGGTGAATAAAGTTGATGTAGACCTCTAGTAATGACAAAAGCAATGATACAGAGGTGGCAAAACATTTTTGTTCAGTGCAGTTCTGGGGACTGAACCAGTGACCTGTACACACTAGGCCAGCACTCTACCACTGACCCACATCCCCGGACCATAAAATTCTGAATGGCTTAGTGAAAAATGCCATGGAGTCAGAAAGACTGAAACATGACAGGTAGAAGTACATACAGTAGGAAATAAGCACGTGTGTGTACCGCTGAAGAATTTGGACTTGGGGGCTGGGGTTGGGGAGGTGGCTCAGCAGTTAAGATCACTTGCTGTGCAAACACAGGGTCTAAGTGGGCCGGAGACTACCTGAGTTCTATTCCTCAGTACCTACATCAACAGCTGGGCATAGCCATTCACCTCTGTACCCCAGTCCTGCTAGGGGTGGGGATGGAAGAATTATTGGGGCTTGATGATAAGAGGTAGGGGGACAGCAAAAATGGAAGCTCTGGGTTGGATGAGAGACTCTGTTGCAAGGAAACAAGTGGATGAGTGAAGAGAGGACACCAATATTGTCCTCTGACCCCTGCCTGTGTGTGAACCACATTTGCAAATACATATGCATACACCACACACCATATCACACATACCCTACATGCACACACAAATGAAAATAAAAAAGAACTTGGGTTTGTCTTGTAGATACTGGAGAGTTATTAAAACTAGTTCTGTGCAGATCCAATCAGTCAAAGAGATGCTATACAATTTATATCATGGAATGCAATAGATCACAAAAGCTCAACACCTAGAGATGGTCTCAAGGTCACAGCTAAGTAGAAATGGCAGCATTCAAAGTGGGGGTGTGATAGAAGGCGGCAGGAAGGCAGCAGTGAGTTCCGGAGCTTAGAGGCTTCAGCAGGGAGGGCACCCCAGAGCCTGGTTAACCATTCCAGTCACATATTTCTCCATTCAATGCACATCCAGGCAACCCCTGCCTTGGTGGCATCCGTATCCCAGCAGAAATAGCCAAACTAATGATGGGTAGATTTTGAAATGGCATGGTCAATCTCCAAGAAACTGACCTCAGCTTTGACATGAGTGGGGACTTGAAAGAGATTTTAGGAACAGCAATCAACTTGGTGTGTGCCCCGGAGAACCCCTATCCAGGGTGTCTAGGGGAAGCAAGGATGGCCCTGTAGGTACAAATTCCCCGGGTCTCTGCACACTGGGGTAGTTTAGCAAGGGAACACAATTAACTTCACAACTTGATTATTATACCCAGAAGAAGGGGGCTGTCAGGAAAGAACCACACATTCTTATCTAGTCAAAGATCCTAGGGAGAGGAAAGTGAAGAGGTTGCAATTATATGTATTGAAAATTACACATATCACTTAGATTACAGCTTCGCACCACTTCCTTAGCTGGGTGAGATACTAAAAAACACTTTGATTATGTGTATCTGTAGACATGTTTAAGTGTAAGAGAATATTTTATATAGCATAGAGGTTGTCATTTCAATCCTGCCACCAAGTAGCTCTGTGACCACAGACAAACTGCTTCTTTTCCCTGGGTTTCAGTTGATGGAGGACTGGGGGGTTCCATCCCAGCCAGAACATTGTGCGAGGGCTGCAGATGGTTGCTGGAAACGATGAAGTTCTTTGTCAATGTGAGATTCTGTTGTGGAAATGACGCATCTTGTTCTCCTCTTCTTAGGAAGGGCCGTGTGAAAATGACCCAACAGATGCAGAGTTTACATCTTTCTCAGTCAAAGAAGCACAGCGCCCCATCATCCCCCAATGCTGCCAAGCGCCTGTACAGGAACCTCTCGGAGAAGCTGAAGGGAAGCCATTCTTCATTTGATGAGGCCTATTTTAGAACCAGAACGGATCGGCTCAGTCTCAGAAAGACCTCAGTGGTAACAGAATTCGTTCTGTTCTTGCGTCGGCTCCATTGGCTCAATTAGGTTTGGGTTTGCTGAGATTCTGAGCTGATCCACATTTATTCCTGAAACTAATGTCTCTATCATTATGGAGACGTTTTCTGTCTTCACAAACACAGCCAAGCAAGGGAGGGAGTACACGTATTTAGACTGTCACGAAGTTTGAGCAGTTGTGAAATTTCTCCTGGGTTTTTTTTAAAAAAAAGAAAAAAAAACTTCTTTCCCTTTCTTTTCCTTTAGTTTTTCTTTCATTAATAGACCCAAGAAAGTAGTCTCAGTAAAATAGCAGTTTGAGGGGCTGGAAGGGTTGCTCAGTGGTTAAAAATACTTGCTTACCTGATGGCCCTGGGTTCAAGTCACCCATATAAACTAGACGTAAAAAGTATCACAAGCAATGGCAACACACCACACACACACACACACACACACACACACACACACACACCACACACACACACACATACACACACACACACATTAATAACAATGGAGAGGATGGACATGTGCCTCAAGTATAGGTTGCTTGCTTAGTATGCCCAAGGTCCTGTGTTCAATCCCAACACAAAAAGCTCTTTGACAGATAGAGTGTCTCTGATTAAATAGACTTTCTAAGATCACTAATGCTTATTTAAACAATGGTATTAACATTATTTGTGGGTTTCTAATATACACTCCACATACTTTGCAAAGGCATTCAAAATAGATTCCAGGCAAATAATTTCTATTTCTTATATAATGAGATGAGCCAAAAGAAAAAAATACTAGAAAAAAATTAAAATATGGAGAATGAGAAAATAAACACATATACCAAAATCTTAGGAAAATATAGTGCCTGAAAGTTATCGTTTCATTCATCTTTGAATTGCCAGGCAGTCAAAGCAGCGAAGAAACAAATGGGTTTTTAGCATCCTTTGTTTATAATTGAAGTGTATGAGGCCACCAGGAGACATGAACGTTGTCCTGTTGGTAAGTCTCCTGGCCTGTATAGATGTCATAGCAAGTTAGGCAGCAATGATGGCATAAAATGCACTACAGATATTCTCATTTAGTAGTTTTCTGTTCTGGCTGAGGGTAAAAGCTAAGGGCGTAATCTTCCCATGCTCAGCAAAGGTAGTTTTGCGAGGGTGTAAGTGGTTCCATTAGTTTGTGCTTAAAACAGAAGTGAGTCCTGGGTTTTGCAGATAGAAGTAAGTTACAGTTTGCCAACAAAATCATGGAGGAGGAAATAAGGTGAAGGGTAAATATGACACACAAAGAAATTAGGCTAAGAACTAAAATCAAATGCATACTGTAGACAAGGCAATGTTTTGACTTTGAATTCATTTGTCTTTAAGTATGTTTTCTCATTTCAAACTCCTCTCCTGGGAGGGCGTGGCTCTGGTTTGAGCCTAAGTGAGCAGCCAGCCCCCTTCGGGTTGGTAGATCTGTTCCATACATTTTCCTGCAGCAAGAGAATGGCAAAGCCCAATAGTCTTCTCCCCTGGGTCCCTTTCGTCAAAACAAGTATTTGTGTAATCACCTCATATTTTACTCAAGTTCCTATTTTGTGGTATGGACTTAGCTAGAGCTGAACAGAAGCCTTGGACAGGGAGAATCAATTTTTGATGAGACTAAAAATAAAACCTCTTTCCTAAACATTTGGTCACTGAATATCTCCCACATGCTAATCAAGTGACCCCCACACATACTAGGTCAAGGCCAATGGCATTTCAGCATTTCCAAAGGCAAAGCGATTCTTAGAAAAGATGTCAAATAAATGTGGAAATAGTATATAGTATAGTTTTGATCTTCTACAAAAAGAGGTATTTGTGAGAGTCTAGAGCTCTCCTTTGTTTATTACTGGTCCTGTGTGTGGGGTGTGTGTGTGTGTGTGTGTGTGTGTGTGTGTGTGTGTGTGTGTGTATTTTTTATTGTATTTCTTTTAGTTGACATACAGAGATTTAGGTATCATTCATTCTGGTACTTTCAAAACCAATTTGTTTTAGTTGATTGACATCCTCTCTTCTCTCCTCTCTCTTCTCTTCTCTTCTCTCTCTCTCTCTCTATCTCTCTCTCTCTCTCTCTCAATCTCTCCTGCCACTTCCCCTTCCTCACCCAATATCATTCTGTCTCTGCAGGTTTTACTCAGGTTTGTTCCCCTCCATATACATTCTTATAAATATTACAAGCCAGGGTTCATATCTCAGAGAAAGCACGCGGCTTCGGTCTTCCTAAGCCTGGGTTTTTCATTTCCCATAATTCTTTCCAGGTCCATCCTTTCCATGAAATTTTTTCATCATTTTATTTTTCCAGACTGTTGAAAAGAATTCCATTGCATGTCCATGTACTACATTTTCATTATTAAAGAAAAACTTTCCCAAAGAACTATATTGTCCAGAGCTAGTTTTTCTATAGATTCATTGCATTTCAACAGCATTCAACTTCTGACCCTCTCAACACTGGGTCTAGAGGCTTCGGCCCATGGTTGTTTGGTCTCATGCACTTGGACAACAGAGTGCAATGAAAGCTGTTCGTTTCTTTGTGGATGGGGGAGGCAAAAAGAAGGGACATACAGGAAGAGGCGAGGGAAAGATACATCCCCTAAGACACGCCTCCAGTGACCCACTTCCTCCAAGTAGGCTCCGCCTCTTACCTCTAACCATTGCCCAGTAATGTCCTCATACTCTGACTCCATCAAAATATTAATCCATCAACCAGATAAGACCCCCCCCATGGTCTAGTTTCTCTCAAGCACACTCAGAAATGGTTTTCTGATAACCTAGGCATTTCTTAACCCAATGAAGTTGACAATCAAAATTTACCATTATTGGGGCTGGAGAAACGGCTCAGCAGTTAAGGCACTTGCCTGCAAAGCCAAGTTCAATTCCCCAGTACCCACCCAGATGCACAGAGTGCTACATGTTCTGGAGTTCATTTGCAGAGGCAGTAGGCCCTGACATGCTCTGGCTCTCACTCTCTATCTCTGTCTCTGTCTCTTTCTCTCTCTCCCTCTCCCTCTCAGTCAAATAAGTAATAAAAACAAATGAATAAATAAATAAACAAAAATTTAACTATCATAGGGTGCCTGTAGGAATGTGAAAATCAGCCCACAGGCAGTATAAAGCTATCTGAGGCTGCAAATAGGGAAGGGATGTTTTAGGAAGATCATTCTTGTAATAGTATGGCGCCTGGGCAGAGGAGACCAAGACCTGCATTAGAGAGGTCATTACCATTTTCAAGACAAGAAATGATAAAACCTGGTGGAGAGAGGAAGTACCCTGGGGTGATAATTAAAACTGCTTTACCTGACATTATTTATGCCAGCATTCCCCCAGATGTGTTCTGTGGATGCTAGTCCATGGATACAGTAAAATACATCAAGGTAGACATGAACATGATTAAATCCCTGGGAGGTACTATAGTAAATAATGGAGCAGCTTGGCTTAATCCAAGCTGTTTAAGAGTATCTTTTAATGGCCTACCAGAGAATCCTCTCCACAGAGCACTGGCTTGAGTAGAGCTGCTCTTCACACTGGTTTACAGACTGGGCCAGGCTGTACAGTACTGTATTGCATCTGCGTTCTCTAATCAATGGCCCATTAGAAAGTATGGAGGGCCAACACCGTGCTCACCTTGGAGACCTCGGGATAAATCTACTTATAAATGATCGTGAGTCCCTGGAGCAGTCTCTCAAATTTACAGTAGCTATGTCACAAAGAAACACTGGTCCGTGGCAGAGTCTGACCTGCATTTGTGTCTTCAGAATTTCCAGGGCAATGAAGCCATGTTTGAAGCTGTGGAACAGCAGGACCTGGATGCCGTGCAGCTCCTCCTTTACCAGTACACGCCAGAGGAACTAGACCTCAACACACCCAACAGCGAGGGGCTGACACCCCTGGACATCGCCATCATGACCAACAATGTGCCCATTGCCAGGATTCTTCTGAGGACGGGGGCCCGAGAAAGCCCACACTGTAAGTAAAGCTGAGCATGACGGATCTATTTGAGTCACACCTTTACTCTATGACCTAGTACTCTGATCATCATTGACCTCCAAAGAAGGCATGGTTGGCTAAACCCTGGCTACTTATAAGGATAGATAGATAGATAGATAGATAGATAGATAGATAGATAGATAGATAGATAGATATGATAGGTGGATAAGATGATTTGTAGATAGATGATAGATAGGTAAATAGATGACAGGATGGTGGATGGGTAGAAATAATAGATAAATGATAGATGAAAGATAGGTAGATGATAGATATAAAGAAGATATACTAGATGATAAATAGGATAATGAATAGGTAGAAAGAATATATGATAGATAAGATCATGGGTGGACAGATAGATGATAAATATATGATCGATAGACATGATAGGCTAGTCCTTCATGTATTTTCATAGACCTTCACTAAAAGAAAAAATAGGGTTGATCAGTCTTGATCATAGTCTAATTAGAATATTCTGAATGATATTGAAAAGGGGCCTTGCCAAAGAACTTTCCAAAGAACTGTATCCTAAGCCTTCAAAAATCTGATTTGCTCCAAATGGCAGCATAGAGTAAGAGACATGCTTAGAAAAAGTAGAGCAACTGTGTGGTTGTGTCTCTGTATCCACTGCAGTGTGGCGTCTTTTCTAGTTCATTCACCAAACACTGAGTGTTGGGCTCCACAGTCCCAAGTCCTAGTATTGCAGTGGTGCACAGGACACACTCCCTAATCTCATAGAACTTTCATCTGAGGAGGAGACTTCCAAGAAGCAAGTGATAAGTCACCACAGAAGCCCAAATAGTGATGAATGCAGTGAAGAAAATAAAATGAATGAGTGGCAAGAGATTGATGGGGAAGTGGAGGTTCTAAGTTGGGCTGGGCAAGAGAAACCTCTGTAGTGAGGTGTTATTTGATTAACGTCCCAGATGATATCAAAGAATGGGCCATGAGATGTGGGGTCCATTCTGGGCAGAGCAAAGAGGAAACAGAACAGTGCTGAGACAGGCAGGAAGAAGCCTGGGTGTCGGGAGAACCAGAAGGCCAAGGTCCCAAAGCAGTAGAGCAAGTGAGAGAGTGGTGGCTGTAGAAGTCCCCAGTGCCACATTGTGCACAGCCTGTGTTCACTTTGGTGGCTGGATGTGATGGGAGGCAGTGGAGTGGTCTAGGTAGGTGCATGCCCCAGTGGGCTTTACACTGGAGGATCACCATGATGCTCTGGGGAAGATGAACAGAGGAGAGGCAGCTGTGCACTCGGGAAGATCAGGCAGGAGGTAACCATAATGAATGGTCCAGGAAACCCGCACCATTGCTGGACTAGCATGACAGCAATGGTGGTTAGTGGTAGAGTTCTGGAGATAGATGAGAGAGAGAGACAGAGACAGAGATACAGAGAGAGGGTAAGGTAGATACAGAGATAGATAGCTGTATAGGTAGATAATAGGTAGGTGGATGCATTGATAGATAAGTAGAAATATAAAGAGTGAGAAAGAGATAATAGCTAGTTAGATGATAGATAAATGGATAGATAAGGTAGATAAAGAGATAGTGAGACAGCCATATAGGTAGATACATAGATAGGTAAGTAGATATATAAAGAGTGAGAAAGAGATAGAGATAATAGCTAGGCATGTCGATGATAGATAGATAGATAGATAGATAGATAGATAGATAGATAGATAGAGATAGACAAATAATAGAATTCACATACCATAGAATTCACCCGTTTAAATTATACAATTTCATGGTACTTGTATATCCATCAATATATTCAATTTCAGCACCCCCCCAAAAAAGAAATCTCACACCCTTGACTTCTTAATCTCCAATCTCCCCACGACTCCCAACTCGAGAGCAATCATGGGTAAATTTTCTGTTTTCACCAGTTTGCCTACTCTAGACATTTCATACAAATGAATGCCATGTGATATTTCATGGTCAGCTTCTTTCAGTGTCCATTGGGGAGTTGGTGCGTGATAGTCCTTTAACCAGGCAGGTGCTCTGGGGCTGAGAGGATGGGGTAAGATCAAATGGCACCCAGCCGGTGCCAGGCTCTGTTCTGAGTACCTTGAAGGAATTGACACCCTCGGTTCTCACAGCAGCATGAAGCAGGTGCTCACATTCCCCTTAGCGCAAACTCCTCGATCCACTGGCCATGATGGCTCAGCGTCACAATTTTTGTGTTTCCTAAAAGAAAAAGAACACTCGCCAAACTGTTTTGTTAATACTGAGTCACTTACTTCCAAGTGGTGAGGCTCTGAAGGCTGAAAGAAGTAAGCAACTATATAATTATTGGTCACATCTCAGCTCCTTAAGACTAGGTAAAGCGGCAGATGCTTGCACCGGAAAACCATTTTTAAAAACACTACACTTACTACATCCATGTCAGTGAGAGGGGAGGTTGGGTTCTAGAGAACGGGAGTTCTTCAAAAGTGATGCCCAGTCAAAGTGTTGCATCTTGTCAGTGACTGGGAAAGATCTGGAGAGATGGGCTAAAGGGATGGAACAAATCGAAAGGGATATTTACTGCCTTCTGATTCATTTGCAATAATGAGAGTCTCAGAGATTTATAGAGAGAGGGGTGGAGAGAGAATCAGAGGGTCTGGACACGGAGAATGCAGACTGAGCCCCATTCTGTAGGAACAAGGAAGCTATTCATGTACATGTTGCCACAGCCGTCCGAGTTCTGGACTGCATGAAACTTTAGTCCTCCTACCTGAGATGCTACAAAGAGTTCTGCATTTTCCCTGTGAACAGTAAGACTCCTGAGGTCCAAAGCCCCCTCATGCATAATTAAACTTCCATGAAAGGTCAAGGACTGGGACCGGGGAGATGGCTGAGTGGGTCAAGTGTTTGGCATACACACATGAGGACCTGAATACAGATCCCCAGAACTCATGCATAGAAAATCCCCTGCGTCATGGTGCACCCCTGTAATCCCAGTGCTGGAGAAGTGGTGGCAGGAAATTCCTGGGGCTCACTGACTGCCTAGTCTAGCCAAATTAATGAGCTCAAGATTCAGCAAGAGAACCTGCCTGCCTCAAAGATTAAGGTAGAGAATGGTAGAGAGAGCCATCCAACTTTACCACTGGCCCCAACACATATGTGAACACACACACAGAGGAACATGCACCTGCAAAAATCATGTGACCACACACATAGAAATATGCATACATACATGCATAAACACACATGTGCCAAAAAAAGAACATACATACCAACTAGTAAAACAAGCACTAATTTGTTCAAGATCCATGATTTTCCTTGCTCCCTCTGGAATGATAGCATGTTGCCATCACAAAGTCACAAAGGAAGGACAGTGAGATACACCTTAGGTCTCTCAGCTTCTTAGTGGAAAAGAACGCCTAAGTCACATTGGCCACCCAAGATGTCACATAGATTTCTACATATTTTCAAAGTGGCAAAGAAATATTGATTGAGCACCTATGAGGTCTCCACAAATATTGCCTCTGGTTTTAGCACAAAGTTTTAGCATGAAGTTGATAACTCAGTTTTCAAGATGAGGAATTTGTGATTCCGAGAGGTTGAATGACAGACTGAGGGTTACAGATCTAGCAAATGAATAGGGATATCAGGTACTCAAATCTATCCATAACCCCCTATCCCATGGACTGGCTCAGAAAGCCCACGGAGGAGGGGTCCCAGTGGGTTAGGGACAGGGAGGAGGGAAATAGGGGTACCATCATAGGACTTTCTTGTGCAATGTATCTAATTATTGACAATAAATATGAAAGAAAATCACCTAAGTTTGTGAGATGCCAATTCCTGGGTTCCTTCTACATGAATTTATTATCTTTCCAAATAACCAATATGAGGGGCTAAGGGCCTTAGGCCCCTAGATCTTCCCCTGCCCACTATTCACTGCAATCCCGTGCTATACTTCATGTGCTCTACTCTGTACGCCAAGGAGCCATTTGTGTTGGAGGGAATGAGGACAGAAGAGCACAATGTTTTCATGAATTTTTAATTCACTTCCTAAATCAAGTACCAGAGAAATAGAATTGCTTCTGTTCATGACTCTGAGCTAGCTCTCCAGGAGAAAAACTAGTCTGCCATCCAGAACCAAAGAGGCAGACACCTGCTCTAACCTATCACAAAGATGCCAGAAATAAAAATTTTTAAAACACCATATGAGAAGAAAAGTCAAGATGAGGTCTTAAGTTCTTTTTTTAATTTTTAAAATTTATTTATTTGTAAGGAGAGAGAGAGAGAGAGAGAGAGAGAGAGAGAGAGAGAGAGAGAGAGAGAGAGAGAGAGAGAGAATGGGCACACCAGGGCCTCTAACCACTGAAAGCGAACTCCAGATGCATGCACCACTTTGTGCATCTGGCTTACATGGGTATTGGGGAATTAAAACCTGGTCCTTAGGCTCTGGAGGCAACTGCCTTAACTGCTGAGCCATCTCTCCAGCCCCAAGGTCGTAAGCTCTTTGGGTGTTTTACACATGTAAAAAAAAAGCTTCTGTTTGACATCATCTCACCTGATCCTCACACCTGACTTGTCAGGGTAGGAGTGATTTTGCTCATTTTGTCAGTGAAAAAATTAGAATGAGGAAAGTCAAACCATTCACCTAACACTGCAAAGCTGACAATTGGTGAACCATAACAGGAGCCGGATCTCGCTTTCACACCTCACCATTACATGCTAGATGCTCTGTTCTGGCCTTCACTGGGTCTTCATCTGCTCCTCTTCCAACAGCTGCCAAATATCCCAAAGCAAAGCATGAGGTTTCTAATACAGTTGGTCCCATTCTCTTCCTTTCCCTTCCCTCTGCATATCCTTCTGAAAACTGGCCTTATAATGCCAACCAAGGAGCCCAACATGATGTAGAAGAATGTACTCTGGGATTCCCCATGTCTTACTGGGAATCACAATAACCCGGTTGGGTTTGGTAATTTCATCCAAGGCTGGCAATTTCATCCAAGGCCACAGCCCAGACCTGCCTTCTAGCCTTTGGTCTTCAAATTGCAGAGCCAGTTGAGAGTGTTGTGAATATGATTTGACATTCAATAACATACATTTCTCTGTGCATAGAGCAAGTGTCAGAAGCTGCCACTCAAACTTGCACCCTCCTCTCACGCTAAATGCATATAGCAGCCCAGCCTACTTAGTAGATGAATCTTCTGTCTTGATTCAGCAACTGTTTTCTATAGGCAAGTGGCACAAAGTCTATTCTATCCACAAAGGGTGTATTTCAAGGTGTGAACACATGGACATTATCAAACATGTATATGTGTAATATATGTTACACACACACACACACTCACACACACACACACACACACAGTTTGGGCTATAACACACCAAAGCCCACTCCTGGTCATCCATCTCCTTCAGCAAGGCTCCACAAGCTTGGGATTAAGTACGAGGCTTTATCACAAACACATGAGGCTATGGGAGACATTTGACATTCAAACCACCACAGACTAGCACCAAAGACCTTTCTGACACCTGCATCTTACACTGCTACCCTCGAGCTCACAGATCATGTACACACATTGTATGAGTAGTGGACACACACACAAAAACAATTATATATATACATATATATGTATATATATTTATATATATATATATATATATATATATATATGTATAAAGAAAAGCCTGAAAGTCTCCAGGACCTTCTGCTGTTGAGTTCCTTTAGTCATCGACACTGTAATTTTCAAGACACTGTCACTGAGTTTGCTTGTCAATTTCATTTTACATTGTCTCATGATGCAAACTGGTAAGACTGTGGGATGCTCTTCAACTGCATCCTCCTGTCTCTCCAGCCCTCCCCTCCCCCACTTCAGTGAGCCCCAACCTGGCCTCCTCTCAGATACTGCCCGTGTCACCCATGTTCAGGGACTTCATACAATGCCACTACAGAGGGGGCTTGCAGACGGTAAAGACCCCCGTGTTTTGATGCAGCCCCCATTTCTGCAGTCATAGCCAGGGGGACATGTTAGCACTGAGACTGGACAGGCTGTTGTGTAAGAGGTGTGACTGTCAGCTAATGAGGCTGGCTTTGTGTAAACAAACAGAGCAGAAAGTCTGCAACCCGAGCGCACGTGAGACTTTAACGGGGTCCTCCTGGGAGACCCCGAGCTCGCTCCAACAGTGCTGCCATTGCTCTGAACAAGTTTGGGATTGTCCTCAGAGTCTGTGCATGGGAAAATCAGACTTGTTGCTTAGTCACAGCTGATTTTTGTTCCACGACAGCATTGCCCAGCGTCATCGCTCTCTGTGGTCCTCAGTCTGGCCTTCAAGTGATTTGGAGAGCTTTTCTGAAATCAAACCCACTCTCAAAGGACAAAGATTTGCAGCCATTAAGAATATGGAAAAAAGAACCAGAGGCAGGTCTCTTGAAGGAGCCCTAAATATTCTTATCAGCTTCATTAAAATGAGGCTATGGAATGCTTCACCCTCTTCAGAAGTCTGCTCTCCCAAGCCCCTCTTCCACACTGGGCCACTCAGCCACACCCCACCTCTGTTCCTTACATACTCCATGTTAACTTCCACCTCCATGCCTGACTTTGATGTGGGGCTGGGGATCTGAACTAGGTCCTCCTGCCTGTTGTACTAAACACGTGATTGACTGAGCTATCTCCCCAGCCTGTTTTTCTTAATGCCTTTTTTCCCAACGAAATGCCTTTATTCCTTTTTCATTTCCAAGCAGCCCATTATTAAATACTAATTACATGCTTAAGCTTATGCTTGTTTCTATTTGCTTATTGTCTGTCTTCCAGGCAGTAGAACATAAAGTCTACTACAAGCAATGTCTGCCTCTCACTGGACACTGCATTCATAGCAAACATAGGCACTGAATAGTGGCCTCATTGATTTGACTTAATCCCGAAGCTACTTCTTTTGAGATAAATGAGTTTACTATATCTGATGAGGAGAATGATTTTATGAATGAACTCTTTTATGTTTCTAAGAAATATCAGGTAGCTTCCACCTAAATTCCAGTCACCTGTTCTTTAACAGTTACAGTTGGTCTTTTTCTTAATCTCAAAAAATATAATATGCAAGCAAAATGTATACATTTAAGGTGCACGATGAGTTGACATGTGTATACATCACAATCAAATTAACACACCCATCAAGATCCCTACAAGTTGTAAATATTATAACTGGAAGTTCACATCCTTTGATTAACCCCATTGCTCTCATCCCCAAGTACCTAGCGGCCATCATTTACTCCAGGAATTTGGTATTTTTATATTCAACATACATGTGTGATGACATAGGATGTCTCTTTCCATGTCTGCTTCTTTTACTTAGCAGGATGCCTCCCAATTCCATCCACATTTTGGTAAGTAGCAGGATTTCATCCCCTTGATGGTGCTCTTTCGTTTTGAATTTTAAATATATATCAATAACACAAAATAAGTTCTTGTCCAAACCAAACATGGCAGGTGAAGTTCAAAAACAGCTATGATAGACCCAGCTCATCTACTCATATATGAATATTTACTGTCTAGGTTCTTGGTCCAAAACTCCCCCAACATATCCATTGCTCTCCAGTCTAGAAGATATCCAAACTTCTCTCTATGAATGTTGACACATACTCACCACAATACAACAGGAAATAAAATGTGTCTTAAATTCTTAGCATGGGCCAAAAATTAAATTTCTAGATTCAAGGAGTTTTTTGCTTCAAAACCCACATGTGACACTTTATAGTTGTAAGAAAAATCCTTAATCTTTCCACGCCTTGGTTTCTTTATGGATTTTTGCATGTGTATGTGTGGTGGGTTGTGAGTGCATGTTAGCATGTGTGTGGGTTCATGTGTGTGCAGGTGTGAGCTCATTTGTATGGAGACGAGAGGTTGATGTCAGGTATCTTCCTCAATTCCTCCTGCCTTATTGCTGAGGTAATCTCTCTTGAGCCCAGAGCTCACTGATTTACCTAATCTAGCTGAATGAGGCTCATTTCCCCTAGAAGCTTCTGTCTGCCTCTCCAGCACTGGGATTATAGGTGGGCTGCCACACCCACCCAGCATTTACAGGGGGGTTAGGGATCCAAAGTCTGACCCTAATGCTTGTGGATAAGTGCCTTACCAAGTCCCAGTCCCTGTCTCTCCTGCACCCCCCATGCCTCATTTTCTTCGTTTGTATAATGGAAATAAGTTTTATCCGATCATGTAATGAAATATGCAAAAAATGAAGCAACTGAAGATAATGTTTCTGTCAGTTTCTGAGAATGAATTTGGCTGGAAGCTGTGGCTCAGGGTATTCTACAAGATGGCCTTCATCTTATGGCTGGATTGATCTCATGGCTCTGCTTCCATGCTCAGTCGAAGTGGTGGTTGGCAAGAACAATATGTCCCTCTCTGGATGGCTGATCTGTGATGTAGCTGTTGGCCTTTCCCAGAGAAAAGCTTCTGAGAAAGGAAGAAAAAGACCAACCAAGGTGGAAGCAGATAGCCTTTATAACCTAAGCTCTGACCTGATGTGCTGGATGCTCATACCACAAACCAATACTGTCACCCACAAGGCTGCAAACACCAGCAGACAGTGGTCACCAGATCCTCTAGGATAGATGAACATTGAATGGGATGATGTCATCCAAGCGCTTCTCTCATCCAGGCACATGGTAAATGGCCAAAACTGTTGTCATTTATGCAATTCCCTGAGTCAAAAGGAAAATAGCCCAGGATTCTCTGGTAAATGATTTAAATGTTTACCCATCTGCTACATAGAAACTACATAGTTTCTGTGGCAAAATAAACAAAACCAATCCTGAGAATTGACTATACAGGTAC
Organism: Zapus hudsonius; assembly: GCA_004024765.1. NCBI lineage: Eukaryota > Metazoa > Chordata > Mammalia > Rodentia > Dipodidae > Zapus > Zapus hudsonius. The sequence goes on from PVHP010003436.1 coordinate 23,487, forward strand.
TCCCAATACCAGCACTTAAAGTTTGCAGAGGTTTATTGTTGAACTTCAGTGTACAACATAGAAGTCACTAGTATCTCTTAAAATAGACCTAGTCCATTGACCAGTGGAACAGTAATGGACACACGTGTTATAGTCCAAAGTGTCCTGAATATATCAAAGAGAAAGAATAGACTCTTCAACAAATGGTGTTTTGTACCCTTGAGCAGAATAATTAAATCAGACCCTTATCTCACACCATATACAAAATCAACTCAAAATGTATTAAAGACTTAAATGTAAGACCATAAACAGATGTCTTAGAATGGTCTAGGCAATGAGCTTTTTTTGGAAGGGGTGATTTTACCCCCAAATATAAGCAAGAAAAGAAAAGCATAAGCGAATGGAATTACATCAAGCTAAAAAAATTCTATGCATCAAAAACAAATTTTAAAAAGCCAACCATGTGGAGATACAAGCAATAGAATGGAAAATATTTTTAAGCATACACCTGCTGAAGATTCATGTCCAAAGAGTAGAAGAGCTGGGCCCAGTGGCGCATGCCTTTAATCCCAGCACTTGGGAGGCAGAGGTAGGAGGATCACCATGAGTTCAAGGCCACCCTGAGACTACATAGTGAATTCTAAGTCAGCCTAGGCTACAGTGAGAGACCCTACCTCGAAAGACCAAAAGAAAAAAAAATGTAGAAGAAATCCAAACAACTCAATACGAAGAAAACAAAAACACAGTTAAGAAACAGAGAAGAAATAAGCAAAAGATCTGAATAGACATTTCTCATGGAAGTCCTGCAATAATCAAGAAGAATATGAAAACTATTCAGCATCCCTTATCTTCAATAAATGCAAGTGAAAACTACAAGAATGGCTATTCCCAAAAAGTCAAATAAATAAATAAATATTGGTGAAGAGGTGGAGAAAAAGAAACCCTTAAACACTGATGGTGTGGAAGTAAGTTGATACAGAAATATGGAAAATATATGCAGGTTCTTTTTCTAAAAACTAGACACTCCTCACTGGAGAGTTGTCCGACTTGGAGTTATAGAGTTTGATGTTTCCCTGTTTTTTTTAAATCCTCTGTTTGTTCAATCTGTTTTGATATGCCCAATGCTATTGTTTGCAGTATGAATGTTTGTTTTGTGCCATTATGGTTTTTTGGTTTTTTTTTTTAATTATGGCTCAGTCAAAAGACCTTGGGACCATGGGGATGTTTGGACATCATTGAGATGGATAAAACTATGAGGACTTTTGGAGTTGGGCTGGGTGTGTTGCATTTTGCCTCATGTATGGTTATTAGTTTGTGGGGATAAGGGACCGAAATATGGTGGTTTGATTCCGATGTCCCCCATAAACTTGAATTCTGAAGGCTTAATCGCCAACTGATGGCAGTTTTAGAATTGGAACCTTATTGGAGCTGAAGTTGGGGGCAGGATTATGGATGTTATAGCCAGCTTCCCCTTGCCAGTGTTTGGCACACTCTCCTGTTGCTGTTGTCCACCTGATGTTGGTCAGGAGGTGATGTCTGCCCTCTGCTCATGCCATCATTTTCCCTGCCATCATGGAGCTTCCCCTGAGTCTGTAAGCCAAAATAAACCCATTCCTCCACAAGCTGCTTTTGGTCAGGTACTTTCTACCAGCAATGAGGAGCTAAACAAAGATGAAAAGAAAAAGAAACTCTTGCCCACTGTTGGTGTAAAAACTAGAAACAAGTGTGTGACTGTAGCTCACTGGTAGAGCACCGATGCTTAGCATGGGTGAAGATCTGGGTTTGATCATGGCATCATCTAACCATTACCAATAGATTTACCAAAGGACTCAACCATCCCACTTCTGGGTACTTAGTTTGAAAAAGGTTTGGAGCGCTTATCAAGCACACATCCATCCTACCGTGTTTGTTGAAGCATTTTTCATAATAGCCAAGCAATGGAAGGATCCTAGATGCCCATCAACCAATGAATTTATGAAGGAAATATAGTATGAACACACAATGAAACACCAGTCAGCTTTCGTGGAAAAGGACATTCTGTCATGGGTGACAACATGGATAGAATTGGAGACAATGATCCTCAGTGAAATAAGTCAGGCACAGAAAGACAAATATCACATGACCTCACTTATATGTGGGATGTAAAACACACAGCAGCAGAGAGGCGAGTGGTGGTTACAGAGGCTGTGAGTGGGGAGATGGAGAGGTGATAGCAAAAGGGCAGAAAGTGTCAGGGAAGTGGAGGATTATGGTTTCCATCTCCTTGTCCTCTCCTTCTACCTTGCTTGAGATAGGTTGCTGTATAGTCACTGTGGATGTCAGTCTGGTTGACCCACAAGCCTCCAGATTCCCCTGGCTCCACCTGTAACTGCTATAGGTTACAGACCAGTGGCCACTTAGCATCCAGCTCTATAGAGGTGCTGGGGAATTGAACTCTGGTCATCAGGCTTACAAGCAAGCATCTCTAACTGCTGGGCCATCTCCACAGCTGCTCTAAGGGTATTTTTAATCCAGCACATTCAGTCACTAGAATACCTTTACTTCCTTTGAGATTGCTCCCTCAGATCAAGTTAGTTGTAAAGCTGTTAGGTTTTCACTTATGATCGATAAAGATACATTTTCTTAACTGCCTTTCTTGGTTTTCACAGAGAATATTGGCTTTCAATGCCAGTTTATATTAAGATGACCTTGTTTACTCCTTTAAAATAACAAGTAACGTTGAAATTGATACCACCAATGAGTAAATATAGTATAGTTCCAAACAGTTGCTGCAATAGACAATTTTTATCAGAGGCAACAGTCTTTATGTAAAAGCTTCAAGCTATTTCATAAAGAAATAAGCATTTGAGTTTATTTTCGATTGCCTCTAAAACAGAAGTAGTTGTGACAATAATAATACAAGCCTCCACTAAACCTCCTGTGTAAAGACTATTGTGTGTTTATCACAGCTTATGAGGTGGGGCCATTAGTATGCTAGCTTTACAGACAAGAGCCTTGGGATCAACATGCAAAGTGACAGGCTAGGGTCATATACCTTCTAGGTATACCATATGACCTGTAGAATCCCAAGGCTCTTCTTTTTTGTGGTGAGTGGGGGGGGGGATCTGCACACATACAGAGGCCAGAGGAGAACATCAGGTGTTCGCCTCTTACATTGTATCCACCTATTTCCTGGAGATGGTGTCTCTCCCTCAACCCAGAGCTGCTCAGTCAGAGAGCCCCAGCCATTCTCCATTCTCCTCTCCCCTGCAGAACAGGGTTACAGAGGTGTGTGTCCACATTCACCTTTGGATTTTATGTGTTCCTGGGGAGTCTGAGAGACCTGTATGCAAGTACTCTTCAGCGCTGAGCCATCTCCCCAGCCCTTAAAGCCCTTTAAAAATTATCTCCACTCTTGGAAATAATAGGAAGGCAGACTTCAGCTCTAGATAAGGAACTTCTGTAAAACTTAGAGCTGTGTGAAAATGGGTGAGATGGTCTTCACAAGGGGTGAATTCCCCCCATAGAGATCATACGGGGCCAAGGCTGCAGTAAGAAGGGACGACAAAAGTTGTCTGTAAGTATCTATCGCTGAGATGAAATAGCCATCTTATTGCCTCGTTTTTCTTCATAAATAGAAAAGTTTCAGTTAACTTGCAAAATGGCATAATCACTGGTAGTGCGCAAATGTGTCCGTTCTTTCCAAGAAACCAAATAAATCATTCCCCAAAGTCCTCAATTAAAATTAGCATTAGTTTACATGTTGCCTTCATTAATATTCTCAAGCTTTACGTAATCATCAGCCAGGCCCAAATTCAACAGTTGCAGGCCAAGAGTGAAATGAAGAAATAGTGAGTCGTCTGCAATCTGCAGGTTAGATTCCAAGGCTGTAGAAAGTGCATTCGCTCCCTGATCACGATTTATCTCAGCCTTTAAACAGTAACTCTAATTGTATTCTTTGAACACCAAGTTCTTGCCCTCCGCCTCCCACCCCCATCCCATAGTTAATTAGCTGGGCAGGTCTTATAACAAATTCCCACTCTGAAGCACTGGGTGGTAGAAACGCTGTTGATAATTAAATACCACAATAGCAGGGAGCCTGTTTCAGGAGCCATGGAGTGGTCTCGCCCCAGCCGGATGGCTTACCACACACCCACAGACCCTCTATTGTGTTGTCCGTGGCTGCTCAGAGGGACAGTCACTTGGCTCGGAAAGGGACCAAGTGCAATGAGGGAAAAGACCACAGCTTGCAGAGATCAATAGTGCTGGACACGAATGTGGAGTGGATAGACCCAAGAAAGAGAGAAGTGGATGGTTAGGAAAATCAATCATAACATAGACAGCTTGCCTATTTTCAAAGTCCAGACAGCCAGCTCAAATGAATCCACCAATCTCATGCCAAATAGTGATTGGAAAATTGCATCTATAAATAATAAGTTGATTCATATTCCGTTTGGTTTAGAGAACGTTCTCTGAGTTCTTTAAGATTTTAAAGAAAATTGTGGATAAGTCACCCTATTTCCTCGATATAAATAAAGAAACTGGGGACTGGGGAAATGACTCAATGGGGAGTGTGTCTGTCACACAAACATGACGATCTGGGTTCGGATCCCTGACACCCATATAAAATGCTGGAGAAGGTGGAGTGTGTCTGGAACCCCAGCACTGGGAAAGCAGACAGGAGGATCCATCCAGAAGGCTCACTGGCTAGCTAGTCTAGCCTATTCAGTGAGCTCCAGGCTCAGTGACAGACTCTGTCTCAAAAAATAAGGTAGAAGCCTAAAGAGATGGCACAGCGGTTAGGGCACTTGCCTGCAAAGCTTAATGATTCTGGTTAGATTCCCCAGTACCCATGAAAAGCCAGGTGCACAAAGTGGCTCATGCATCTGGAGTTTGCAGTGGCTAGAAGCCCTGGCATGCCAATTCTTTCTCTCTGTCTGTTTCTCTTCTCTCTGATTGGAAATAAATAAAAATATAAATTTTTAAAGGAATAAGGTAGAGAGTGACTGAGGAAGACACCCAATGTTAACCTCTGGCCTCCACACGCATCTGCACACATATGAGCACACAGACACACATGCATGCACACCACATCCACATCCCCAGGCCAAGATAAGTAAAACAGAGCATAAGATGAAATCATGAAATTGAGAAGGTTACAATTCTGGAGCAAAAACATACACCAAGAATGAGGTTCCCAAAACACTTCCAAGGAGTCAGAAGTCTACCTTATATCACACTTTAGCTCGTGATAAAAATTACCGAGCCTAATATAATTATAATATTCACTTGCTTCTGCTTAAAATAAATTAACCCAGTTAGTTTGATTATCTCATCTGAACAGATGCTTCCATTGGCAGTTAAATGGGTCATTAATAATAAGCAGAAACATAGAAGTCAGCTGGTCTGGTAGCAAAAAAAAAAAGATCTTTCAAAAGAAAGTTTTATTAAGCTATTAAAAAAATCCATAGGAAAAAACATAAAGATTTGCTTGGTGAAATGGTTAGAAACCACAGGCTCAGCCAGGGCCTCCTTGACTTGTCCCAGCAATTACCAGTAAGAACACAGGCCAGTGAGCACAGTCTCAGGGACACCTGGCCCTGAAGCTAAGGGCAGAAATTTCTCTACAGTTTCTCTTAAAATAAAAACTTCAACTTTTAAACGAGTTTTCCATTCTCCTCCATAATAAACATGTTTGCCCCTAATTTCTAAGCACAATGCTTTCATCACGATCTCTGTGTAGAATTTGATGCTCTGGGAAAACACAGACACGCTCGATATGGTGGCTTCAGAGATGCCTGCTCCATCCCATGCCACCCACAGTCACCTTGGGGTGGAAGCATCCCACTTTGCAGAGTGCAGGGATGCAAGTCTTTTTGGAACACACACCTGAGCAGGGAAGTCTACAGAGCTCAGGGGAAAATGCTTCCTGGGGAGCCACAGGGATCCTTTGACCATGACTTCTCAGATAGTCTAAAGCCTAGGAGGAAGGGAAGGTGCAGAAACAGAATACGCTTTGCTGGGGAGAGCAGGCGAGAAGCTGTCCATCTGAAATGCCACCTGGAACTCACACCAGTAATAACTGTTGTGGATATAAAAATTAATAGGGGGGATTTCATAGTATTAGAAAAATTTATTTTTATAAATCATGTGTCTATCACCCAAGTGTTGACGCATGCATGCAATTCAAACATTGGCCTTACAATAAAAGGCCCACTGAACAACTTAGCTCGGACAATTCCCCCATTTTCTCGATAATTTGGAGTGCAAGAAGGAGGGGGCCAGCGGGCAGAGGGCGCAGTTACTGGGTCAATTAATCAAGCTGAAAACTGTGACACAAACTCTGACGCCTAACCTATGTCTAAAAATACACAAATGTATACGAATTTGTTTTAAACTGTCAATGCCTATATTTAGGACCTTCCCAGCAAGGCTATAATGAGACTGTGTTTGAGAACTTCAGTCATAGCAGACTCTACCATTAATCTGAAGTTAGTTAAATTAACAGCATTTAGTACTGACTTGTCAATCTCACTACTCCAGGAAATTGCACCTTGAGGCTACTAATATTGCCAATTTTTCCACTGGAGTGTGCGCCTGAGTGTGTGTGTGTGTGTGTGTGTGTGTGTGTGTGTGTGTGTGTGTGTGTGTGTGTATTTTTTCTCCTGGTTCATACAACATCATTGCTTCCCCCCTGCCCACAGCACTTATATTATCATTTATTCTGGCCTCCTTTAGCCTTCCCGGGGGGATTCTGCCTAGTGTAGCTGCTCACTGAAAGAGTTTTTTAGCTTTATATTTATTTGTTTATTTTTCTGTCATGGCTCATGACTGAGGCTTTAAAAAAAAATGTGTGACAGTGTTTGGAGAACATGATTGACTGCTACAACAACATTCATTAACTGTGCCAAATCGGCGGCAAAACACGGTCCTGAGTGTTCGAAACAGCAACTTTCAGAAGAAAGGAGAAAAGAAGAAGAAGAAGAAGAAAAAAAAAGACTTCTAATTTTTCATTGACCTCATCTGTAAATAAATTTAGGCTGATGGTGGGCAGGGGCTATAATAAATTAGTATTCATTTCCTGTAATCAATGGAAATATGCCTATGAACCCAGAAAAAATGTGAATATAGAACCACCTAATTTCCATTTCAAAACACACCAAACAAATTTTCACTTGAGTTATCTTCATAATATTTTTGCCCTTAATTGGATAAAATTAAATGGATGGGGTCCCCCCCTCCACCCACCAGGAGGAAATATTGTTTTAGTCACAGGGAATGTCAAACCCATTTCAGTCACAAATCTGCAGACCTCAAGTCTGATTTATTTCTTTGTATGATCTCCTAACACCTTTTCATAATGAGGCTGTTGACTGTCTTTCCACTGACCAGGAGGGACTCCTCTGAAGTGACCACCTAGGCAGACCCTCTCCTACAGACTAAAAGAATTAGCCTGAGCCAAACAAAAGAGCGGGCAGCTTCTATGCCTGACCACCACTCAATCAGACAAGGATTGACTGGGTCCACACACACTATGATATAAATCAAGTGAAAATTACTGTGCATCAAGGAAGATCTGAATGTTAACCTTCACGGCCTTACTTGGCTAGAAGATCTAACACACCTTGTCCTCTTTGGAATGTGAGGAGAACTTTCATTCTTATAACAAGCCAAAGATCAACCTATGACCCAGCCATCAAACCAGCCAGTAGCGGGACACATTGTTAGCAGTAGGGATCAGTCTAACAAAATTATATCTCTAAGGCACACATGCAAAATTTCCAGTATGATAAAAAGAATGTGGTAAGAGCAGAAACGGGGTCTCCCAGAAAAGCAAAACAACTCACTTTGGCAATGTTTAACCTGTCCCACGGAGAATTATATTTACAGCCTTATTTCCTACAGAGACTTTACCCAAAATTGTTTGTCCCTGTGCTCATCATGGAGATAAATGTGGACAATTATGATTAGCTCTTTCATGTAGTTAACTGGGATACGCGTGAGAGACCAGTGGGAATACCTTAATTTGATTAAAAGGTGACTATCAACTAATTAGACATTATCATAGTAAGACAGTTGATGAATACAGACCCTGTTGTCCCTGGGCATCTGTAAACCCAGAGTACTCTGAGATACAGCCACCCTGGAGGTGCATGGCCCCAGAAGATGTGCCATCCCGTTTCTTCCCTCCCCAGTTGTCAGCCTGGAGAGCCGAGCCATGCATCTGAACACGCTGGTCCAGGAGGCCCAAGACAGGGTGAGTGAACTGTCTGCCCAGGTGGAGAACGAAGGCTTCACGCTGGACAACACAGAGAAGGAGAAGCAGCTGAAGGCTTGGGAGTGGAGGTGCCGGCTGTACAGGCGCATGAAGACAGGCTTCGAGCACGCCAGTGAGTATCTGCAGAGTGCCCTTGACCTACACTGAGCCTGGGCTTTGCAGACAGTCGGGTCTTTTACTGATTTTTTTCCCCAACTCTCTAGAGTCATGGATGGCTGTTGTCAGCCTGTTTGGAGCAGGGGCTCTGGGAGGCTGTAAAAGGGTCTTTTGTCTTACTTGATTTTCTGGCTCCTGACTGGTTCTTGGTTCTATGGCATTTCTGGCCTCTCTCCACTTGGGGTGCTCATCAAACACTTCCCACTTGCTACGCCCAAATGGCTAATGGCCTGGATGGTCTGATGCCCTAAGTGGCTATATTATGGGATGCAGAAGTGGAAAAATATCTGTTTGTCTGTTTGTCCAGTTTCTGCTTCAAGCTCAAGTTTAAGGTGTTTTTTAACTCTCCACTGTATTTTTTTATGGAGAGCTATAAACTGAACTTCAATGAACACAAGCAATAGAGTTTTGTCTTCATTTTCATTCTTTTGACCAGTTCTTGTTAGTTTCAGAAAGCCTTTTCTAGCTAGCACTCATGAGTAACTCCTGATAAAAGGAAAAAAAAACCATAAAACTCAGATATTTGTGAAGTATTAAACTCTCATTCTAAAAAGAAATTTTATTTTATCCTAGAAGGAAGTTTTTTTTAAAAAAAAAAACATGCAACTCAAAAACTTGTGAAATATTAAATACTCATTGCAGAAGATTGTATTTTAAAAACTAACAGAATGAGACTTGCCATTTTCAATTCAAGGGGAAAGTCAGTTTAATCATTCTTGGGCAGATAACTTCCAAATAAATGAACTGAGTCCCTAAGAGAGGCAAACTCCAAAGACAGGGACAATGTTGCTTCCTTAGTATTGCAGTAAACTCCTATCTGGGTCTGGCCATTTCTCTGAAGCCCGTGACCTCAGCAACATTGATGAAGACATGCTCTCACCATCAACAGTCTCCTCAATAATGCCAACCAGTGCATTTTTGCAAAGAGAATCAGTTATTTCTTTAAAAAGTACATTTTCTTCCACATCTTATTTAAGGCAGAGTAATACTTGAAATAGACATGTTTTTTTGGATTTGGAACAATTTTTCTTTTAAAAAAAAAGCATGATGTTCTGAATTACTTAACACCTGCTAGGTGTTAATGAAACCACCATCATTCCTGAAACTCTGAAGCCAGTGGGCAGGATACCACCCTACATGCTTTCTTAGACCACCTCATGTAACATAAGCCAGCCTGAGGGCAAGCCTAGAGAATTCTATCCTGGGAAGGGCCAACACTAGACTCCCAGAACCAGTCTGGGTGTCTTCATGTTCTTGACCAAATAATCTGGCCTATGTGAGCTAAAATTTACGAATTCTAAAAGTAGGGGTTCTGTCACTTATCTTTTCCCACCAGTAGGGCTACAAAGCAGCCCCATGGAATGATTTGCTTGAGAACACCTTCTGAAAGTAAAGGTCCCTCTCTGCAAGGTAGAAGCCAGCTCGTCCTTGGAGATTCCTTGGCTGGCTCTGCCCAAACTTTCTAGAACACTCAGGGAAGGCGTTGCTGGTATTATTTACCCCTTAAGAAGACTAAGATGGCAACAAATAAAAGCTATTGAGCCTTTGAATGCAAATGTTCAAAAGCCAAAGCAATCGGGCTCCACAAACAAATGCCTCTAACAGTGTGTGTTGAGGGTGGCCTTTGAAGAGCCAGGAACCATGTTTGAAAAGGATTTGCAAAGCTAAGATCCTGGTGTTTTTCCTTCTGTCCCAGGAGCCCCTGAGGTGCCCGCCCATGCCTGTCTCATGGTTACCAGCAGCACATCACTCACTGTCAGCTTCCAGGAGCCCCTCAGTGTCAACGCAGCTGTAGTGACCAGGTATAAAGGTACTGCACTCCCTGCTCCTTCCTGGAAAGGAACCTGTGTCTTGGGATAGACGATGTGCTTTGTGTTTTCTTGATGAAGGGACTGATTGTATCTCATTTACTTGGGGAGTGGTGCATTGGTAGTATAGAGGTGAACAAGGCTGCCTTCCATTTACTTTTGAAGTTGAAATATAGCCACATTCATTGACATGAAGGAGTAAGAAGTGATGGAGAATAAGTCAGAGACAGCTAGGGAGGTAGCTCAGTTGCTAAAATGCTTGCACATCGCTGACCCCAGTATTGGGGAGGAACAGACAGGCAAATCCCTGAAGGTTTCTGGTGAGCGTGTTCAGTGACACTTGAGCTGATCTTCAAGTGTGGCTTCATAGGCAGACACACACACACACACACACACACACACACACACACACACACACACGCATGCATGCCCATACCCCCCAGAACATGCACAAACACACATATAAACAGGTGTATTAAAATAATCACATAAAGGATCACATAAACCACAAAACCACGCTACCTTTCCAAGCCCCTCAGTGAGCACATCATTCATATTGCAGAGGGTCTGCTGTGTGCAGAATATAGAGAAATGAAATCAGAGCTGATCCAAGGCGTTTCAAGGTCAGAAAGCAACGTCAATACTGGGGGAGGAGGGCATATAGTAGTACTCGGTGAAGTTTGCCGGAGTCAGAAAGGACTGAGAGGATGGTCTGAAGCAGATATAGTTAGTACAAACCCCAGGGTGAATGTGGCCTTCAAGCTTATCCTTGAAGAAGAGAAAGGAATTGGAAGAAGATATATTGCTGGTACTATAAATTCCACATGGAGAGAACAATGAATATATATATATATACATATATATATACATATATACAGGACCAGTAGAGGAGGATATGGGAATGCAGAGAGGGAACTGAAAATGCCATGGTTCCAGCCTTTGTGTCTCCTCTTGATTGTCTCATATGCCAAGACAAACATTCAAAGCAGGAAGGGACTGGAAGGCGCAACCAGACATGGACATTTTCCTATTTTTCTACTTCTCTTGAGCTCAGGATTTTGATGAAGGGTTTCATCAATGCTGTCCAGCTTGACATTTCGTTCTTACATTTGATCAGTGAGCTATCAGAAGCTAATTTATCCAGACTGTTAGTTATTTAAAACTTGATCAGAACCCCAGCCAAGTCTATCAGCATTTCCATATTAACACTTCTCCCCTGGGAGGCTAGCATTTGGGTGAGGCTGAAATGAAAGGTCACAAGTGGGCCCTGTTAGCAACTGGAGAGGATTAATTAAGCATTATAAACAGTACTGTCTGTTGCACTGTGTAGTAGGTCTCCTTGTGTTAATTTTTAAGGGCATAAATATAGTCCTTAACCCGATCACTCTTAAGGGTTATTTCAAACACCTGGCAGCCTACTGTACCCACAGAGACAGAAGGACAGGTTCTAATTCAGAGATTGAACTAATTATTTAATTGTGAAATATTAGCAAAATTACCCTGAGACAAAGCTAATTATTCTGTTTGCCTTAAAAAAAAAAAGAAGCAAAGAAAAGAACATCCACAGGATGAAATGCCAATTATCTAATTGGTTAGGGGGAAAGCTTAACCCTGCAGTATTTAGGGTTTGGCAAAACAGACTCACTGCAGAATTTCTGGGTTTAGTAAAACCTCAAGCCTGTCCTGACAACTGAATGTGTTTCCCCTTTCATGCTTCACGCAGTGTATATTCCAAAGAAAAATCTGGATCCTTCTATTTCCCATCTGTATGCGCTCATCAGCATGTTCTTCAAGAATGTGTTGGTAGACAGAAGTCTTTTTGACAAGCATCTCTTTAGAAGGCTTCTCCACACTTCTGGCCAATGGCCTTCACAACTTGTAAGATCAAAGGTGTCAATTCCAGGTCAAAAGCCCAGGAAACAATTTCCAGTAAAGCCATAGGCTGCTTCTGTCTGCGTGTTCACTGACTTCAGTAAGATGGGGCTGTTTCTAGGTGTTTCTTCCCTGGATGCAAAGCCCTTGCATCTTAGCTCACTGATTTCCATAGTTTACCAAGAACAACCTGGAGTTATTTCAGATGCTTTGGTTCTTTGGACTCTTACCAGAGCTTTGTTCCACATCTTCTCCTCTTAGCTTTTGGTAAACTGGTCTTGACCTCTTATTTGCAGATTGTATGTTATCTCTCTGCACACCCAAAGCAGAACACATTTTCCAAATTGACTTGGCTATTCTCTGCAGGACTTGCTGGAAGGGAAAGCTCTGGAGAAGAGACTAGATCTTATAACAGGTACAGCACAGTTCCATTGTCCAGTCAGAAGATAAAATAGTTTCTACCCTTTTTTAATATAAATTCATTGTCCATAATGAGTTACATTATTTAGTGTCTACCCTTTTTTTAAGTGGAGCTTAAAGTGGTGATGCCTTGCGGTTTGTGGTAGGTGTTGCTGTGTGTGTGAGCAGCCTCCCTTCCTACCTTGTTCCCCAATGAGCTAGAAACCATGTCCCTAGAGTAACACAATCCTGTAACCTCAGCTCTCAAGAGATGAAGGAAGGAGGACCAGCAAGGAGTTCCAGGTTAATCTGGGCTGTATAGTAAATTCAAGGACAGCCTGGGCTAAATAGTGCGCCTGTCTCAAACAAAACAAAACAAAAACAAAAAAGCAAGGTCTATGGGTATATATAGCTCATGACTTACCTGGCAGGTCAAGGTAACTTTGGGTTTAATCCCCAGCACAGCAAAAAGGAAAAATATTCTAATTCTCAATTGTAATAATAGAGAATTTCTCAGCTGCTCTCCATTTAGTCACTCTTAAGCAAGAGCACGAGACCTTGCAGAGATTGTCAGCACCTTTGGGAGTCAGCAGTCCATCTGTGGGTGACACTAGCTCAGGATTTTCTTTTTCCTCAGCAGTAGAGAAAGTCACTGAAAAGTTCTGGGAGATGTCGGTGCAGTTCAGCCCAACATTTGCACATGAAAACCCTCAAGGTCATTTACTTACTTATTTGCAGGGAGAGAGAATGAGAGGGAGGGAGGGGGAGAAAGATGGCCACACTCGGGCCTCTTGCCTCTGCAAACTCCAGATTCGTGCACCACCCTGTGCATCTGGCTTTGCATGGGTACTGAGGACCTGAACCCTGGGCCATCAGGTCTTGCAAGCAAATGCTTTTAACTGCAGAGCCTTCTCTCCAGCCCTCCACCGTCGTTTACAATGACGCTGTCAACTTTATCAAACTCAATGATCAGGACTTTCAACAAGACTTGAGAAAACCTGACTTCACCGGCCATAGATACACATAGGTGTATGGATTCAAACACTCCATAATTCTATTTGTGTTGCCTCTCCTTTATTTTTTTTCCTCCTGTATCTTGTAGCTTCAAGGATATTTATCTACCAAGAAAAATTCATTGCATTAAAGAACATAATTAAGCCAGGCATGATGGCCCACTCCTTTAATCCCAGCGCTCTGGAGGCAGAGGTAGGAGGATCACCAGGAATTCAAGACTACCCTAAGAGTACTTAGTGAATTCCAGGTCAACCTGGGCTAGAACAAGACCCTACCTTCAAAAAACAAAAATAAGTCAATAAATATAATCATTTCCACGGTTAAATAATTGAAGCACTAATCTATTGAGAAGCATCAAGTAGTTACCTTGATAACTAGGTTGAAAGGATAGAATTTCATGAAGCAATAAGATCCATAACTTTACTTGGAACATTTTGAGTTCAAGGATTGGGAAGATGAGGCCAAAAAGTTACAGATGAGAGCAGCAAAGCAAGACAGAAACTGTTATGACCAGAGGACTCAGAACTCAACGGATTAATTGCTTATTTTTGGAACTTGGGTTAAAATATGAAAGTAAGTCTAAATGTAAATTTATAATGAGGAGGGAAATACAGTAAGTCTAGTGAGAATGAGAGAATCAAGAAAATAGTCTTTGCTCAAACTACCCTGAAATTGCCCAGAATCAGAGGCTAAGCAGGGCAGGGCCTGGTTAGTACCTGAATGGAAGAATGAGGAAACTCACATCGGTGTGAAGGCTTCTGCCCCCTCAGCTGTTGTCAGGACCCAGCCAGTTTATCCTCCAACAACCTGCTGGAAAAGCACCTTCAAACTTTGTTCCATTAAGCTCTACTGTAAAGAATTGCTATTGTGCTTCGGTGTTTTCATCATTTTCAAAAGCTTAGCCTTCAAACAATGCAGCCCATGGTAATATAAAAGGAAAAACAAGCATCCTTCAGCCCTTCCCTGAATCTCACATCCCTACCACACAGCTGGGTCGCTGTGATGAGTCTGATGTATGGTCTTCTCTCGACTCATGTAAACATCCAGGGATGCGTCACATCATGATGTTTTGGCTGACACACACTTCGTAGACCACAGAGTCCCTCAAGATGGTGTCACCTAGTGAGGTAGCATCTTAGTTTGTGTGAGGACACTACAACATCCACACAAAGATGAAATTCCCTCACAGTTCTCAGAATGTAGGCCACAGTTAAGTGATGCATGACTATACATACAAACACATACAGAAATATTATCACACACATCAACCGCCTCTCTGCCACTTTGGAAAATACCTGAGAGAATGAACTTGCTAGGAGGAAAGATTTATTTAGGCTCATGGTTTCAGAGATTTCAGTCCGTGGTGCCTCTACTCTTGCTTTTGAGCAACAAGGCAGAATGTCATGACAAGGAAGTGGGGGACTCAGAAGCAACAGGAAACAAAAGAGGAAAGATCAGAGCCCAGGGTTTCCCCTTAAGAGACAAATGCTTTAGGAATGTTCTATTACTATTTTTCAAAATATTTTCTCCTCTTTGCTTATTATGGTTTTATCCCATGAGCTATTTTGATATCCTATCATAATCCTTCTTCAACTGCAAAGTTTAATTATAATATATATGTATATTTGTTATATATAAAACAAAGAGCACATTCCTTAGTGGCCTCATCGCCATACTGTAGGCCCAGCTCCTCAAGATCCTTCCACACCCTAAAGGTTCCACCACCTTCCCCCAGCACCAGCATCGCAGGCTGCTGACCAACTGACCAATCCCACAGTGGATGTGTGATCCTTCTAGGGACTTTATAGACCCTCACCATAACCCACTATTTGCCTAATCCTACCAATGGAGAGTTTATAACTCAGTGATAATTTAGCAGTTCATAATTCATCATACACCTCTTCCTCTCTTGGTGTGTTTCTTCTCCACTCTGTTTAAGAGTTGTGTAGTATTATTAGTCCCTGGATAGAGATGTAATTGTTCTTCAATTGATAGACATGGGTTATTTTAAACTTTTTTCCATTATATTGTATTACAATACTTAGAATCATATGTGTCTCTATTTTACCTATAAGAATTCTTGGAATGGTTCACTAGAAGTGGAAAAGTCCTTATGCATTCAAACCCTCTGTTACTGATCTATATCCACCTGTGTACATCATAGAGTAACTTCACAGTGTATTTTAAGATCTGATAGGGTAAGTTCCTCCCCCTTGGAATATTTTTCAGAATGTCTTTTGTTAGTCACACACATTTTCTCTAAAACTAATTATAGAATTGGCTTGTTGACTTCAGTTTCTAGAATCTTATTGGGTTCGTGTTATTTTGCTAATTTGGAAAGACTTCCCATTCATGTACATGCTTTTCTAATCAAGTTAAATTTTTGTGTCAATCATTTCCTTTAAGTGAATCTTCTGTACATCCTGTTGGGTTTCAGACCCAATATGCTTTACAATTTTTAAAATATTTGTGGACATGTGCACACATGTGAGAAGGAGAACAGGAGGGAGGGAGGGAGAGAGAGAGAGAAAGAGAGAGAGAGAGAGAGAGAGAGAGAGAGAGAGAGAGAGAAAGAGAGAATGTGTAGGTATGCCTGAGCTACTTGTCACTACAAATGAACACCAGAGACTTGGACCACTTTTTGAGTCTCAGTATATATTACATTGATAGTATATTACACTGGTAGCTTGGGAACTGAACCTGGGCCATCAGGCTTTGCATAAAAGTGCCTTTAACCACTGACCCATCTCCCCAGCTCCCAAGAAAATTATGATTTTGTCTCTTTCTTACTAATACTATTTTTCAATACTTACCTGGCAGGGGAGATACCATGATCACGAATACTATTTTTCTCTATTAATATTTTTTTGCTTTCACCTCACTGATAAGAATCATGTGAGTTCTAGTTTTTACTATACATTTATAGTGGCTAAAAGCACTGATATCTTTCTCTTGTACCTACTTTTGACAACGTGCAGCTAATATTTTATTTTAAGCCTGACATCCACTGGAAGATTCTGATAGATTGTCTTTATCAAATTAAGGAAGTTTTTTTTTTCGCTAGCTTGTTAAGATTTTTATTTCATTTTGGTTTACCGCAAGAAAACAGATGCTAAATTACCTCACAGTTTGGAGGACTGAGGACAGGGCTTAGTGGTTAAAGGTATTTTCCACTCAAGCATGAAGGCCTGTGTGGGCCTGAGTCTAAGCAGCTAGGCACAGTCATGCACGTCTCTAATTCTAATCCTTCAGGGAGCAGAGACTGGGGCTCATGAAGATGGCAAGCTCCAGAATTAGAGACTTTGTCTCAAGGAAACACCTACAAATTGATTGATGCTTTCTTTGGCCTAAAATGTGATCATGTTGGGCCTGGGGAGATGGCTCAGTGGTAAAGTGCGTGCTGCCCAAGCTTGAGGACCTGAGTTCAAATCCCCAGCACCCATGGAAAAGCTGGACAAAGTATGTGTGCCTATAACCCAGTGCCAGGGAGGCGGAGACAGGAGGATTCAGGACTCTTGTTACTGAGGTTTGCTTGCTTTCTCTGGGGAAGGGAGAAAGGGGGAAATGCAAGGATTAGAACCCGCACTCCAGAATCCAACCATACTCAAGACTTCCTAGATACTCAAAAACCTCTGTTTTCTCATTTCTTAGAAAAGAAAGCAGTGAGCAGTGTTCGAGGTTTTAGCTTTTTTTCATCTTTCTTGTTTTATGTTGCCAATTCCTGCTACTTCTAAATGATTATTTATTGCTTTATTTTTAATTTTAAAATAATTTTCCTTTCTTTTATTATGTTAAGAAAATGTTTATGTTTTATTATGTTAAGAAAGTTATTATGCTAAGAAAATTAAATATGATATATACACACATATATATATATATCCCTTAACCCTTAGAGGATTGTTTTTAATTCTCACTTGTGGCTAACAAGTTCTATGTGTCATACCTGATGTTTAAAGAGAATGTGCAAAGGCCGTTGAATGAAGCATGTGAGTGTGTGTGTGTGTGTGTGTGTGTGTGTGTGTGTGTGTGTGCTGACACATCTTGTTTTGCATTCTTTTGAAAATTTGAATTAGCATATATTAGGAATCCATAGATTTCATTATGGGCTTTTCATACATGGTATAAGGTAGTTGTTCACACTGATCCCCCATCCCCCTCTCTCATCATCCACTCCCACTGATCCCCTTTTCCTTCCCAACCAGCCCCTTTATTATCAGATCTTTTCTTGGTGACTTACAGGAGCATGGCACTTCACCAATGCTGCACCACCGAAGGAAATGATGCACTTAGCAGCTGGTTTTCCTTCTAGTATTTGCCATCTTTATCTTGGGTCTCAGAGTGGAGCTGCTCAACCTCAGTTTCTAGTCTGTGTGTAACTAGCATTACTTTCTGTGTGTTTCTAGCTGCCTGCCGTCTCTTCCTCCCATCCTTTCCATCCTCTCGAAGACATTTGAAATATACTTGTCTCTTAGAAAGAGGATATAGCTTCTTAGTCTGAGGATCTATCTCTTTTACATATGCCTTTCAATTTTCTCATCCAGAGTGACACACTCTTACCGTGGATTAGTCCTCAGTGGTAACAAAGAAGCAAAGGACTGATTCACACACAGCAACTAGGATGAGGACTCTTCAGTGTTGCACTGAGGGGAAGCTGCACCTAGAAGGCTGCATGTGCTGCAGTTCTAACAAGACAAAACTATTGAGACAGAAGACACACTGTGGCTGCCAGGAAGATGACAGCGTGGGTTAGCATAGCTCTGTCTATGCCTGGGTTCTAATGGACAGATGTGGTTTTAAATACTTCGCTTGCCTCTTAAAGGATCTGCAGAGAAAAGGGTAGGTAGGCATGCATATGTATTTGGTACCCAGCCTGAAAGCTCAGAAAACATGAGCTCATCCAAATGTTAGCCTAAGCCAATACTTGTGAAAACACATCTGCTGTCTCAAGAAAAATTAGGTAAATCATCCAGAGACAAGCTAAAACCAAGTTTTTATATCCGCTGGTGAAGGATTATTCCTGACACCGATTTCTTCTTCTTCCTGTTTTATTTGGAAAATCCTAAACTTACAATAAAACTAGAAAATTGGAGGGCTATATGAGTTTTCCACTAAGGTAGGGGTTCCTTGAAGGCAGAAATTATCAATTTATAATTCTCAGGATTATCAAATCTCTCATTGGGGGCTTGGTGAGGTATTTCCCTCAGTAAAGTATTTGTCTCGCAAAACTTGAGGACCTGATTTTGAAACTCCAACACCCATGCAAGTGCCATGGTGGTGCATGCCTGGTCTCCCTAGTGCTGGGGAGTCAGTGACAGGCGGATCTCTAGTGCTTGCTGGCTAGCTAGTCTAGCTAATATGTGAGCTCAAAACCAGTAGAGACCCTGTCTCCGAAAGAGGCTGATGCTATCCCTGAAGAAGGACAGCCAAGCTTGTCATCTGGCTTCCACAAGAACATGTGCACACCCACCCACACCACATGCAAACATACAGACATCCACATGTTTACATGCAAGAATGAATAAGTAATCCATAAGCAAATTCTATCATCCATACCCTTCACCTCTCCTTCAAAGTAATGTCACAGCTTCTGAACACTGATTTATTCTATCTTTTTTATGCTTAAATGAATTTCTTTTGTATAGAATTTCTTAGTCTTTTCTATCGACTATTTCTAATGAAACATTTCCCAAAAGTTTTGTGGAACCCTGAGACTCTTCAGATCAGTAATTCCCAAACTAAAGGGGCATGTTAGAATCCCTGGAGATCCATGCCATACCCAAACTCCTTATATTCTCACCAAGAGTGAGTCTTTGCAGAGTAACTTTTCCTGAGCAAGCCAATGATTTTAATACATAGTGAGGGTGAGACTGTGTGGCCGTGTGTTGAATATCATCCCTCCCACAGACTGTAAGTCTCGTGAGAGCAGGGACTTTGTGTTTATCTTCTGCATTTGTCATAAAGACAAAAAATACACAGAAGTACTCCATTTCTTTCCATAAAAAAGTACTGATTCTTATTTTGAGATAAACTGAGCTCTGGGTGGTAGAGATTAAAAACAGAGAAAATAGTCATGTCTCTGCAGAGCTTACATTTAAAGAAGAATAGTGACATCAATGAGGGTCTGGCAGGTCATGTTCTAGTCACTTTCTCTACATTAACCCTCTCAGTTCTCACAAAAGAACTATGGAAGATATTATTACCTCTCAATATAGTAGGGAAACTGAAGTACAAGGAAGTGAGGAATTTTCTCAGGGTCCCATGAAAAGTAGGCAACTGTAATAATCTATCTTAATTGTCAACTTGATAGAATTTAGGAACCCCTACTATGGTGGTTTGAGTCAGATGTCCCCCATAAACTCATGTGTTTTGAATGCTTAGTTCCCAGTTGATAGCATTTGGGGAGGGGGAGCCTTTTGGAGGAGGTGTGCTGTCGGGATGGCTTAGGGGTGTTATAGCCAGCTCCCCCTTGCTAGAGTTCAGATGGTTCTCCTGCTGCTGTCTTTCACCTGCTGTGACAAAGGTGATGCCCAGCCTCTGCTCATGTCATGCTTTCTCCTGTCATCATGAAGCTTTCCCTTGTGACCATAAGCCAAAATAAAAATTTTCCTTGCTTTAGCTGTTTTTGGTTGGGTGTTTTGTCCCAGCAATGAGAAGGTAGCTATAGCATCTAGAGATAAACCTTTGGGTGTATCTGCAAGGATGTTTCTAGAGAGGTTCAACAGAGGTGGGAAGGTCTATCTTGAATGTAGGTATCACCATCCTATGGGTTGGTGATCCAAACCGAATACAAAGGAGAAAGTGGGCTGGGCACTGGTATCCATCTCTCTCTGCTTCCTGACTGTGAGCATAGTATGACCAGCTGACTCATTCTTCCCTCTCCAAGCCTTCCTGCCATGATGGTCTATAACCTCAAACTGAGCCATAAGAAAGCCGTCTTTCCTTAGGATACTTTGGACAAGTGTTTTGTCAACAACTAGTAAAGTAACTAATACAGTTGCATACAGAACTGGCCCCAGGCAACACTGATTGCAAGCCCGTGCTCTCTTCACTGTGCAATCCTAGGTTAACAATGGCTCTGGATGATTTGACAGACAGATGAATAAATCCTTAACTCCCCTACAGCCTAGCCAAGTGTCTGGTTCCTAAAGGCAAGACACCATGCACCACAAGCCTTCATCTTCTGCTCTACCTCCTATTGACTCTTCAAGGGAGTCTTTCCCACCCAGGCCTAGTAGCTCAGTTCACAAGGCTGAACCACTCAGAAGGGCAGCGTGCACCATTGCAGAGGGGAACTTCTCCCCTACAACTCATAGGCTTCAGTTTAAAATGAGTTAATGGTAACATAAACTCATCGTGGACACAGAGAACACATTATAGGATTCCCAGTCATCCCCCAAGCATTTAATACAGTATGGAAAATTTTAATAACTAACAAAAATAAATAAACAACTGTTAAGATGATTTACAGTCTCGCCACAAAGCAGACTCAGGGTCTCTCCTGCTTTCCAAACTTGTCACACACTCCTGATTTCCTTGACTGTAGAAAGTGGACCTAGGATTCCTGTCAGAATTCAGAGGAACCATATTTCAGAAAGATTGTTTTTTAATTTTTATTTATTTGTTCATGTGTGCAGATGTATGGATGGAGGGTGGGGTGCCAGGAGCTCTTGCTGATGAAAACTAGCACAAATAACTATGCCGTTTTATGGGTCTGATTTTATGTGGGTAGCTTGGGAATTGAACCCGGGGCTGGCAAACTTTGCAAGCAAAAGCCATTAACCACTGAGCAATCTTCATAGCCACAGATATTTTGTTTTAGTATTGCTGATTACCTACTATGGCCCTAGGCCTTTTCTTCTCTAAATACCTTCCCATATCTATTTTTTTTTCTTTCAGACTCTTAAAGTAGCAGTTCTTCCTTCCATCACTTATTCCAGGCTATGCACATTCCTGGTCATTTCCTAGGTGTGGGGTCCTTTCCTCACCATGGGCCTCTGCACATGGGACCCTTCTGGTTTGTGACTCTTTCCCCTTTGTATGGAGCTCTGAGTTGAACAGAACCTTCAACTTATGTCCAGAGGTAGCATTACATCCGTCTTCATGTCTAACTAAATGAGCAACCAGAGGAAGGAAAGAAATGTTGTCGTACGAACGTTCACATCTTTGTGGCATAAGGCCTGGATAATTCCTGAACTGCACTGAGCTCTACATGGAGAAATGGGAAACCAGGGGCTCTGCAGAAAGATAAGAGGGAAACATAAAAACAGACACTGGGGGCTGGGGACATTGCTCAGTGCATAAAGCACTTTCTGAATAAGAAAGAGGGCATGAACTGAGATCCCCAACATGCATGTCCAGGCCTGGCAGGTATGGTGGCCCTCCTGTAATCCCAGCACTGGGGAGGCAGAGACAGGGGATCTCCAAGGCAGGATGGCTAGCTAGTTTAGCTGAATGGGCAAGCACCAGATTTAAGTGAAAGACTCCTGTCTCAAAACAAGATGAACAATGACTGTGAAGGGCACCTGATGCACACATGCACCCATACACATGCCAATACCGATATAGGCATGTACACCATGCACACAAACACACGTGAGAAAAAGGAAAGCAGAAAAAAATCGTTATTTATCATTATTCAGCAGACCTTGGTCAGCCAAGTGGTAACACCATTGAAGTCCCTCTAGGCACCATGAACACAGCAGTGAGCGAATCAACTCAGTCCCAACCCTAAGTAGGATTCCTTCAGCAGCAAGAGACTTAAAACACTAAGCATCACTTCGATTTGTGTCCTTCACACGTTGACAAATTAGTGGTTGTCCGTCCAGAAACCGTGAGGTGTAGGGTGTGCAGCAGTGATCATGCTAAACATAGTGCCTTTGTTTAATTTTAAGGTTGGTAGACCACAAACTCCCTCACACACACAAAAGAATTCTACTATCAGGAACATGAAGTTTACAGCTTGACTCTCAGGGTCGATGTTAGAATTTTTGTTGGCTTTGTCCAGCACCATCTCTGAGTGAACCACATGTCGCCTCCCTTAAGTGATGGATCAATGGGTAAGAAAACTTGCTACAAAAGCATGAGGTGAGGAATCTGAGCCTCAGCATTCATATTAAAAGCTGGGCATGGACATGCATGTCTGTAATCCCAGTTTTAAAGGTTTGATCCAGGTTGGGGCTGTGTTGTGGGAGGCAGGATTAAAGGGATTATAGCCAGCTTTCCCTTCCAGTGTTTGGCACACTCTCCTGCTGCTATTGTCCACCTGATGTTGGCCAGGAGGTGATGTCCAGCCTCTGCTCATACCATTGCTTTCCCTTCCATCATGGAGCTTCCCCTCGAGTCCATAAACCAAAATAAGCCCATGCTTCCCATCAGGTGCCTTTGGTCGGCTTCTACAACATCAGTGCTGAGTGGGGTGGAGATGGAAGAACCTGGGGGCTTGAAGTTCAGCCAGTCTAGCAAAAACCACTTCGTGAGCGCTAGATTCAGTGAGAGGTCCTGTGTCAAGAAAAGAAGACAAAAGAGGAATAGAAGCGAGTACCCAATGTCCTTCTCTGGCCTCTACATGAGTGTGCAAGGGCCTGCACATCTGCTGCACACCCGTGAATGTGTAGAACACTCACTCACACACACACACACACACACACACACACACACACACACACACACACACACGATCCAAACAAAAAGTCTTCAACCCTTTCCTTAGGCCCCCAGCACTGATCTCCACCAACCTACTGAGCAGATGGGCTTGGGATCCTTTCTGCCCTTCCACCTTAGAAGCTTGAAGCCTAAAAGCTTCTTGGTTGAGAGGGAGGCCCACCAGACAGCTCTTTAGTGCTATGCAACTGTGAGATTCCTCCCCACATCTCCTTGGGGTGGCGGGGGGAAGTCCTCCTGCCAACAGGGATTTAACAGCAAAGCATGGATGAAGTGCCAAGCCTCTCAACCCCCACAGAGCCCATCACCACCTCTTAGTGCCATTCCCACCCCTGGGCTGAGCAGACTGCCTCCCTGACCCCCAGGAGCCTGGCAGTTACTGAGCCCAGACGCCTCTGGGGGCTGGTGCATTTCCAGTGACCACAGAGGCAGATGCCGACTGAAGCCGGGCTCTGTCCGAGACTGCCCACCTGGACACCCAGCTGGCACTGTGAATGACATGCCACTTTCTGGGCCACCTTCTCCCCACAGAGATTTTCCTCTTGAGTCCTTTTTTGGCTGGTCCCCTTTGCAGTATTATAGTTTGTCAATAGCCCGCGACTGCTTTCTAGAGCATCTCTCCAGGAGAAAGTGTGTTTTTCTAAGAAATAGGTGTTCTAGCCTGAAGCCTAATTTCATGTGAGAGCTCAAAATTGAAACAAAAATAATCATCCTCAAGTCTGGGAGCTGAAGGGCCTCTCCAAACCCTAAGGAGTGCTTCCTTTTGGAAGGCAGGAGGTAAGGGTGGTCTTTTGTGTTATTTTAATTTAAAAAAATTCTAATTATAAAAATAATGTAGGCTCCTTACATCAGCCCAGGTCCAGGCAGAAAACAGAAGCCATATTCAGCTTAAATTCTGAAGAAAATTTGAGGAAGGAAGGACTCACAGAGAGGTGGTAAGGTTTGTGAGTTTGCCACATCACCTCATAACCCAAGGAAACCATTATCACTTTTCATGTGAGGAGGAAAGGGTGGTTCAGGATCGGGAGGAATAGCCAGAAGCCGTGGGGAAACAGACAACCTGGCTGAATCTCCTGGATGCCCAGAGACAAAAGTGTGGAGGATACAGTACCAAGAGAGTGGCCTCTAGGACACATGCAGGGGAACCGAGGAAATCTGTAAAGATTAAGTGGTTAATGGGTTGAAAAGACAAATAGTTCTAGAGGAAAAATGGAAAAAAATAATAATTAAGGATATTGCAAAGAAAAAAATTGAAAGAATAACAAAGCCTCACTCTTAATTGTATATATCACAAAGAAATTTACTCACAAAATTGAGATTATACATGTCGAGAAATGCCCATCCAGTGTTTGTGAAGACCTGGGTCTTGGTTATATGTATTACTTCTTCTAAACCTTTCACAGCCCTGGGGAGTGGTACTATTATTATCCTTTCTTCATGATTAAGGAATCTAATGAAAAGAAGCCGCTAACATTCCTGAAGCCTGGATCTATTAGAGTCAAGTTTAACCCACTGTTGATTATATATATATATTTGAAATATATATTTGAAAGAGAGAGAAAATGGGCACATGGGGCTCCTGCCTCTGCAAATGAACTCCAGACACGTGGAGCACTTTGTCATACAGGTTCCCAGGAGTACCCTTGAGGAAGGAGCCCTCACTGGGAAGTGAAGTCTCCTCTGCACTGGCTGTGTGCTTCACCAGCTAAGTGACCTCCTGGGTAGCTAACATCCCCTCTTGGAGCCTCGGTTCCCTCCTCTGAAGAAATGAGGGAATGAAAACCAGGCCAGGGATTCCCAAATGTATGTGTGCAAAGTTAGGACTCCTCGGAGATGACTCAGGGGCAGCATGGGGTTCAGAGGGAGGTGTCTAGGTTCCATTAATTAGATCTTCCTGGTATGTGGGCTTTTGTCAGTTTCTCCCATAGTCCTCTTCACACCTTGTAAATTTACCTTTATCCACATTTTAACTGGTGAATATCTGGTTTTCTCTCTAAACCCATTCACAATGGGGGCAAAGACTGTGTCTTAATTCATCATTGCAGAGTCAGTGAGTTACACAATGCCCGGTGCATGGATTGTTGTTTGTTGAATGAATGAATGAACAAGTAAATAAATAATGAATTTAAACCTTTTCTTGGGCCCTGGCGATAATTAATAGTATGGACATGATTCATTTTCATAAAATATACTCAAGATTTTCCTTCTCTTCTTTATACCAAATGAAAGGACCTATCTCTGAGTTTGGACTCCAGTTTGACTCCTCAGGAGCTATATTATCTTGGTTACAGAAGTCACGACTTCTCTGAGCTTCGGTCCCCTGTCTATAAAGCAAACAATTTGATCTACGGTCACTCAGGTCTCCTGTTCCCTAATTCTATGATTTCATGGTTGTCATGGTTTGATCCGGGTGTCCCCTACAATCAAATGAATGTGTTCTGAATGATCAATCCTCAGCTGATGGCAGTTTGGGTTTTACAACCTCGCTGGAGCTGTGTTGTTGGGGGCGGTCTTATGGGCTTATAAGCCAGCTTCCCCTTGCCAGTGTTTGGCACACCTTCCTGCTGCTGTTTCCAGTGCTGTGGTGGAGGTGATGTCCACCCCTCTGCTCATGCCATCATTTTCCCTTCCAGGATGGAGTCTACCCTCAAGTCCATAAGCCTAATAAACCCATTCCTCCACAAGCTGCTCTTGCTTGGGTTCTTTCTGTGCAGAAACTAGAAAGCTGACTAAAACAGTGGTTTAGCCCCTTACTCAAGGTGCAGGTTAGCTAAAGCTGATGGTCCTACATAGAAGTAAAACAGAATAGGGCACCATTAACCATATGCTATTGGAATAAGCAAGCTCTCTCATAAAGAGAGACATCCAGACATCGCGAGGTAACCTGAGCAGTGCAACCAGAAACTACTAGCCAAGAGGTAGTCCTCATAGGCAGACTGTCACTCGGCCATGATCTAGCTTTATGGTCTTGGTATTATTTCATTCTGTTTCAGCCTGTTTCTTCATATTATAACAAGGACAATAGTAACTGTTTTAGCTGCTCTATGTGATATGATAAAGAACAAGACAAATGCAAAAATGTAACCAAAATGTTCTGTAAAGTATAATGTGCTTTATAAACTTAAGATGATGTCATCATTCTTGTCAGGGTAGCACAAGGGTCATAGTGCTGACACATGACAAAGTTAAACTAGGGCTGGGGAAATGACTCAGTAGTTAAAGGCACTGGCTTGCAAAGCCTAGAGTAGGGAAGGCTTTTTATTCATGATTCATAATCTGAAATAAATTCAGCTTTAAAACACAACTTTTGGGTCTGGAGAGATAGATGGTTCACTGATTAAGGTACTTGCCTATAAAGCCTAACAACTGGGTTCAATTCCCTGGTACCCACAGAAAGCCAGATGCACAAGGAGGCACATGCATCTATTTTCATTTGCAATTTGCAGTGGATGGAGGCCCTGGCATGCCCATTCTCTCTCTCTCTCTCTCTCTCTCTCTCTCTCTCTCTCTCTCTCTCTCTCTCTCTCTCTCTCCTTCTCTCTGCTTACAAATATAAATATTTTAAAAACGTTTATAAGCAAAGTTTTTCTTTTTTAAAAAATATTTTATTTATTCATTTCAAGCAGAGAAATACAGAGAGAGAGAGAGAGACAGAGAGAGAGAGAGAGGGCAAGAGCACCAAGGCCACCACCTTGTGGGTCTGGCTTATGTGGGCACTGGGGAATTGAACCGAGGGCCTTAGGCACTGGAGGCAAGTGCCTTAGCCACTGAGCCATCTCTCCAGCCCAAGTTTTTCTTTTAAATACAGGTTTTTATAAAATAGAAATAAGTCATTTTCAAATCTATAAACAACTCCTGAAATCTACATAAAAATGAAAACGTTAGCTCAAGCAGAAGGAAATATAGATGTCTAAGTACATAAAAAGATGTCAGCTGGGCACAGTGGGGTAGCCTTGTGCCTGGGATGCTAAAACAGAAGGACCACTTGAACCCAACAGTTCAAGGGCAGCCCTGATCAAAACCAGGAGACTCTATATATGTATTTTTTATTAAAAAGTGTTCAAGCTCTCTTTTTCTAAAAGAAAGCAATTTTAAAGTAACCTTAGATATCACTTTTCACCATTTTGGATATCAAAAAAATCCAAATGGATAACATATACTTCATAAATTAGACTCTGTAAAGCAACGAATTTCATAAAATACCAATGGAAGTGTATATTTTTATAATCTTTATGGAGGACAATTTGGCAATATCTATCAAACTTAATTTGATGCAATAATTTTAATTAGTGGATTTATCTTCACAGATACACTTAGAGATGTATAAAATGGCATGTCCATAAGAAATGTTTATAAAAATAAAAATCATTACATGCTGTTATGAATATAACATAGACTGCATTTCCATTTGGAATACATGCCCATACAAAGTGCCCATTAGAAAATAATGTGAGGCCTGGGGAGATTGTTCTCAGTTTGTAAAATGTTTGCTTCACAAGCAGAAGGACCTGAGTTCAGATCCCCAGACCTCACCTAAATGCCAGATACGGGCGCATGTGCCTATAATCCTTGCCCTGAGGAGGCAGAGACAAGAAGATCCCTGGAGTTTCTGACTAGCTAGTCCATGCAAAGCAGTGAGCTCCAGATGCTGTCTCAAAAATAAGAGATCCAACATCGACCTCCGGCCTTCCCACACATGAGCACACACACGAGCATGCGCCCACACATACGTGTGCATGCACACAAACATAAAAACACATACTACACACACAAAAGAATGTATTGGTATGGAAGAAGCATGCCGTACTTTGGAAATTAAATGTCCCACCAAAGCCTGTGTGCCAAGGCTATGTCCCCCACCTCAGGCCCTATTGGGAATGACAGAATCATAGGACGTGAAGGCCACTAGAAGGAAGTTAGCTTGTGGGGGGACATGGCCAAGGAGGGAATATTGAGATCCTTGCACAATTTCTCTGCCTTTCATTTTCCAGCTAACATGAAGCGACCAGCCTCCTCAGCCTCATGCCCCCCAGCACAAGCCATCACACCAGTAGAGGCAGTGAACCCCTTGGTACTACATGCCATATAAGCTTTGTTCTTATAAGTTGCTGATTTCAGATATCTTGTCTCTGTAAGGCACAGTTGACTAACAGATGTCCTAGATATAGTGTTTTATAAAAAAGTTTGGGATATTGATAATATGTTCTTTTCTTTGTAAAAAGCAGGGAGAAAGTTCTACATTCCCACGTGTTTGGCTATACTTACTCTGAAAAAAATACACAAGACACAATTAATAATGGAAACCTATGGTGCTTGGGCAAATCTAAGAACTGGAAAATGACAGACAAGAAATCAAGGGAGAATATATAGCTGTTTCTAATGCTTAGTTGAATCATATGTGTCTATTTAAAAGACTGCTATAGTTACATTGTTAAGACAAAACAACCCTAAACAGCCCATAGGAGGAAAGGGTTCATTTAGGCTTATGATCTCAAAGGCACATTTCAGCATGGTAGGGAAAGGATGGTAGAGCAGAGGCTGGGCATCACTTCTGGCCACAACAGCTGGTAGAAAGAAGCAAGAGAGAGGGGGCTAGAGAGATGCTTTAGCAGGTAAAGTGTTTGCCTGCAAAGCAGAAGGACCCAAGTTGGATTCCCCAGTACCCATGTAATGCCAGATACACAAGGTGGCGCATGGCTGGAGGCCCTGGTACATCCATTCTCTCTCTCTTTCTCTCTCTCTCTCTCTCTCTCTCTCTCTCTCTCTCTCTCTCTCTCTCTCTCTCTCTCTTCCTCTTTCTCTTTCTCATTCTCTCTCAAATAAATAAAATATTTTAAATGAAGAGAGAGAGAGAGAAGAGCTCTGATAAGGGAGAAGCTGGGCTATAACACCCCAATAGCCCACCCCTAGCAACACACCTCCTTCAGAAAGGCCCCACTTCCCTAATTGCCATCAGCTGGGAACCGAGTATTAAAAACACCACAAACATTTAATTTAATTAAGGGCTATAAATAAAAACAAAGTTCCTAGGATCCAGAGGACACAAAGTGAGGTAAGAGAAAGGCAGTGAAAAAGGAATAGTCCTTAAGAATTGTGTTGAGGGACAGTCCGAAGGGCAAGAGTAACTAACTAGAGACACTTTTTACACATGCCCAGGGACAGAAAAGATCCAAGTGTATGCTTGAAAAGAAAGAGAAAGAGAACAAAATTTTCTGTGTATTTCCAGTGTCTCTCTTATTTTGACAAACAGGAGAAAATAATACAGTGGGCAAAAGTGAGTCAATTATTCAAATCTTTCAGGGACAAAGGAAAAAAAAACTGTGTTGCTATCATTCTGTGACCATTGGGGGTGAACTTCATGGAGCAAATTTCCATACTAAATGAAATAATTTCTCCAAAGGAGTCTTTTGTGGTGCTGATTTAGGATATCAGGAAAGTGAAGAGTCTTAAATGACAGGAGTGTTTACGTATTTAATTTTTGTGTAACATTAGAAGCATAAAAGCCCTCTCTTTAAGACGGGGAATATATGACACATGCAGTTAATTTCCACATTAAATTATTGAATGAAAAATACACACATTATCCATTGCGACTCTGGGATTAGGTCAGGTCAAATTTTATTGCTTTTGGCCAAGGGCTTTTGTAAGACTTACAAGGCTGAGAGCGGGTACAGTGTGATCTTTGGTGTAAGTTATAGAGCTTGTGCGAGATTCCAAGTGGGAAAATACTTAACATTTCAGAGGTAATTTCATGAAAGTCGTCATGAGACCAGCACAACACCGTGTTGATTTAACAGGAACTTTATAAGATTGTTTTAGCTCTGGTTTCTGAAGCTGCCAAGGTTCCCGAATCCACGTAATAAGAAATAACCAACTTTCACTAGATTGATATGTAATGGATGCTAATTTGAATTAGCCCCAAGAAGTTTCTGGCATAGGACCAGGTTAATATGGCAAGAGAAAGGAGGGAAGGACAGATAGGTGATTCTCTTAGCTCAGGTGTCCCCAAAATGTATATTTCATGGGCAAGATGTGTCTTGAAACCAGGACACTAGCGTGGATATTAAACCCAGAAAAGTTTGATTAACTTTGCAAACAGTATTGATGTGTCTGGTAAAAAAGCAGTCCACCAGGACTGGAGAGATTGCTCAGTGGTTAAGGCACTTGCCTGTAAAGCCTAACACCCTGGGTTCGATTCTCCAGTACCCACATAAAGTCAGATGAACAAAGTAATGCATGCGTCTGTAATTCCTTTGTAGTGGCTGGAGACCCTGGCTTGCCCATTCTCATTCTCTCTCTCTCTCTCTCCCGCCTCCTTCTCTCTTTCTCCTTGCAAATAAATAAAATAGAATATTTAATTTTTTTTAAAAAAAGCAGTCTACCAAATAGGGTATTTTGAACAAAATGCTAGCCCTTAGATTGGTTTGTAAGAGAGATGTAGCAGGAGAAAGGGAAGTTATGACAGGAACTATTTCTCGAGCTCTTACTATGTGCCAAGCAACACAACTAGTACGTGTCATCTCACGCAATTCGCTCAATAATTGTATCAAGTAGGATCTAGTCTTATCTTTGGTTTTCAGATGAGGAAATTGAAGTTCAGTGAAATTAAGAAGCTGCCCAAGTCTAAGAGCTAGTAAGTGATGGAGCCAAAATATCTTGCAAAACGCTCCTTGTCACCATCATTGATAGGAAACGCATCGAGCTCTTCTTGGAGCCAGAACTTACTAATAAGGAGAAGATTCTTTGTGTTTAATTTGTGCTTCTTGAACTTGGGCTTGAATTAAAGAGATGCCAACCACTCTCGGCTCAGAAGTGCCAGAATATCTGAGTACTAAAAATAAAATTGACACCGGTTTCTATTTTACAATGAATGTCTAGTTATGCTATGGATCAGTTCAGCTCCATACTTCTGTATCACAAATGCTAGGCCAGGGGGTGGGGAGCTGAAGAGATGGATCAGCAGTTAAGGCATTTGTATGCAAAGCCTAAAGGCCGAGGTTGAATTCCCTGGTACCCATGTAAAGCCAGATGCACAGAGTGACACATGCATCTGGAGTTTGTAGTGGCATGAGGCCGTGGTTCTCTCTCTCTCTCTCTCTCTCTCTCTCTCTCTCTCTCTCTCTCTCTCTCTCTCCTTGCAAATAAATAAAAATATTTTTAAAATAAGAAACCCAGAGACTCTTAAAACCTCAACACTAAAGCATACTCAGAGAACTTTGGGAAAGAGGAGTCGGAAAGATCATAAGAACCATAGTGGGAGGAATATCCAGAGGCATTTGCTCCACCTCATTCCCCCCCCCCAAAAAAAAACAGTCTGCTGCTTGCACAACCCGTAACCCTCCATCTCCCTGGCAATCCCAGTGAGGAGGGTCCTCAGTGGTATAGGACAGGGAGGAGGGAAATGGGGGCACCAACACAAGATTTGTACACAGAATTTCTGCTTATTAATAAAAAGGGGAAAATATCCTTTAAAAATGCTGGACTGGAATCATCTTAGAATTGGATCTCAACTAAATATCTGGATGATTTCTTCAGAAACTAAAATTACTACAACTTTTCTCAATGTGAACTTTCTAGAGAAGACCATTTTATTAAACATAAATAGCTAACTATTCAAATTTATCACATTGGTCAATCAATTGGCCTAGCATCCGATTCTGGAAAATTTCCAAGATATTTAGAAGAGTTGTAACTCCCTGTATTTATTTATGGACCATATTTCCACTACTTCTTTGAGATGTCTTCATGAAACCTGGGTTTCTGTTATGAATTATCAGAGATATAAGTTGTTCCTGGTGGTGGTTGAGGATAATGATATCTGCGAAAAAGAAAACATCTTTTTCTGTAGACCCAGGGATGCCCTTTGTGTTACCTTAGCAATGGAGGGTGTGACCAGTCTGATTTGTCATATGCATTGACATTCAATGGACAGACAGTATGAAAAGGAGAAAAGAGAGGGTCAGAAATGCTAAATTTAAGTCCCTGAACCAACAAAAAGCTTGTATTCAATTACCTATTTTGAAATTATTGACAACAGATACAAACTAGTGCGTGATGACAGGGTCTGAGATGTTAGCCTCCTTCCTGAGAGAGCAGGAAGATTTCATGCTGATGGGGAAACGGTTACTAAGACAAATGCTCCTCCTACCCCTGCAGACTGGGCATGTCTGCATGAATTCAACATGACTAAGAGCTGGGAGTTGGGGAGAAGTTGTAAGGTTACATTACTTAGAAATACAGAATGCTTTTAAGATTTCTTTTAAAAGTCTGAATCTTACAATTTATTTCTCCATCTTGTGAGATTCCAAGGAAGCAGCTGGACTGTAATCATCTTAACCTCATCCAAGGACAATGTGCTCTTACAGGAAGATGTGCTTTCCCTAGTCCTCCTGCTAGACACAACTGAAAACACAGTTTTATGGAAGGAGGAAACAAGCTTTCAAAGGGAAAAGAAAGAAAATCAGGGCAGCAAGTGACCTCGAGACCTCAGAACAGCCCAGGGATGGAGATTTCCACACGAGAAGCTAAAGAACAGATCTTAATCCCTGCTGCTCGCTGTTGGATGAAGAGACACTCTCAGAGAAGTCAACCAGTATATACCTTTAAAGTCCACGCTCCTTGCTCTTCGAGAAACCAAATTATTCTCAGATAGCTAGACAAGATTATGATGACCTCATTGTGCCTAATCATGTTTCTAAAACACGAGTTTAATAAAGGAAGAACAGGTACTGGTTTTCAAACACAGGTCACCACGATTCGCTTCCTCACTCCCATGAATTGGTTACCAATACCTCTACTGAGCTACTGTATGACCCTGAACCTCTTGTTTAATCCCTGTAGCCTAAAATAGGAAGGCATTGCTTTTGTTATCTTCAGAGTCATAAAAATGGATCCACGGTAATTTAACTAATATATAACTTTTAAGATGTAACTGAAAGTACAATGACCATTCAGTAGGAGAAAAGCCAGAGTCAAAAACCCCAAACCACAGACTTTCCATTTTCTTTGCTGTCTCCCGAGAGTTTACTGCTGGAATTCTCCAAAGGCCGCATTCATTTTGTTCTTCAAAGAACTAAGTCTTAGGATAGTCTGTGTACACAGGAGGGGGAGCCCTTTCTGGAGACTTCATCGTTCCTCCATCACAATTTCCTTGAATCAGAATATTCCCTCTTTTGTTAGGCAGGGGAATCTCATTTCTTGCAACTTCTGTTGGAATGGCTTTCAAGTGGATAATTGAATCATTCAGTTGAAATTGTCAACCAACACTTTCCTAGGATTTCCAAGTTATTTCTTGGTTCATAATGATTCACTGGTTTCTAGGAATATCCTTTGAATGCTATTTTCTCCTATTATTTTCTAATAATTTTGTCCTTCCATATTCAAACAGTTGAGAGCATATTTGACAGTGAGGTGGTAAATTCTTTGTTATTTGTTGAGGAATTAACACAGCTCAGGAATGTGTTTGTGTTGGTTTGATGTTCTTGGAGATCAGAGGATAAAGCTTTGGCCTAGCGATCTTTTGCTCAACTTGTCTGATCTAATTCTGGAAAGTCCAAACTCAGTAAAAATTAACAAAACAATTGGTTTGGTGGGTTTTTTTTTCCAGCCATCTTAAGCGATGACCTTTCATGTTTAAGCAGTAGGAGTCATCTAGGGTGATAAAAGTGGAAAAAATTAAAAATAAAGAATAAATCAACCTTTTAAAAGAGTTGAAATATGTGATGAATTGTTAAAGGGCCAGAATAAAATCATAAAATACTAAGAAAGCCATGTAAAATATGTGTAATAAATAATAAAGGAAAACCCCAGGATCCTGGAACAAGTGAAAAGCAAATACCATCTGGTCCAATCTATTCCTTTAAAACAGAGGCACAGAAAACTAAAAGGAATTTCTCCAAGTCACAGAATTATTCAGCAGAGCCAATACTCCTGACTCTTAATTTATCAAGTAAAAACATCAGAACCACAGAGTGATTGGATGCCTGAACTAGGAACTTTAGGGGTTAATACACCTTGACCCATAATCTGAACACTTTGTAGAACTAGGGTGAGATTTCTTGAGTTTGCACAAGCTGAGAATTCTCAACAAGAGAAGCTTGGTTCTACTCTGATCTCCCAGGGGATTAGAGTCACAAGCCCATGCGAAGGGCATCTTAACTCTTTGCTATTTCTGCTGGCTTCAGAGCTTCACACCTCAAGCCTAAATCCTTACATTTTTAACTGGGTGGGTCCTGGGAACCAACCCACCCAGTCACCCTCCAAGCAGTTGGTCACCTTTCCCCCACACCCTTGTCAGTGGATGGAATGGTTCACTGGTCCATCACTGTATCCAAGGCCCTGATTGTGATACATAAATTCAAGAACCAGACTTTGCTCTAAGGTGATCAAACCACTTTGTATGTCAATGAGTCATTAGTCTATACGCTCCAGCACACACACACACACACACACACACACACACACACACAAATCTTCTACCAACCTAGCTCCAACATACCCTTCTAACTTCACCTGCCACCACTGACCACCCTGCACTCTGTAGCCAAAAGCCCAGAGCTGTTCACTTCACCACAGTAACCTCATTGCACAACCTCATGTTTGCTTTATGTGTGTGTGTATGTATGTGAGTGTGTGTGTGTGTGCGTGTGTGTGCATGCACCATTACCTATGCCGTCCCCTCCACAATGCAGGCCCTTTCACCTCTCCTCTGACATTCAGATCAAATAAATAAATAAGTTACTGCATAGATGGATGAATGGATGTATGAAAAATAAATGAGGCCATGAATAAATATAATTTGAGGCACACTAGAAAAATCTGATAATCATAAAGTAGCTTTAAAAAGTGGAATGAATCCTTAACTAGTTAAGTAATCTTAACTTCCTTGTAGACCACATAAGTCTCGTGATTTCAGCTCTGAGCAGCAAAGAGTTTAAATGATGGTGATGATTTGGAAGTTGGAGTAAGAGAGTTGGCAAAATATTTCCCTTGTTGTTTAGTATTATGTGGAAGTCAAGGTTATCCTATATATGACTCTTAGTTTCATTATGATCTGTTCTTTTAAGCGCTAAAAAGGTAATATTATACCTGGCATTGCATGTGATTATGCATAACTCTGAATTCATAATGGTGTTCAGCACACATGGGAACCCAAGATTTATCAATTGAGCAGCAGAGAAAACAGACTTGGAAACTCTGCAGTTGATAATAATATGTTGCTTCTTCTGTTTCATTTATAATGAAATAATTAAAACAAAGAAATGAAAATAGTCTTGGCATGTCTTGATGCTATTATCATCACTCACATTTTAATATAAAATTATTGATTCATCACGGGTGCATCTTTAATTTTTAATTAGAAGTTGCACTTTCCTTGTGACAGGTGCCTCCAAGTTTTGATAACAGAAGTCAAAATGGGTTTTTGGGAAGCTGGGCACAGTGCTACAAGGATCTAGGCATTGTTTGAAGAACAGATGGCTAGGTGAGCATCAGGTAGCACTGTGTGTCGTTCATATGGGCTCTGGGTGAAGTACAGGTTAGTTCTTGGGGAGAGAGAGAAAGAGACTCTCCGTCAGTATCAAGTATTAACTTCTTCACTGTCTTCAGCCTCTGACTCATCGAATATCTGCTCTTGGACATCATCCCAAGAAAATGGCATTCAGAATTCTTGGATGAAAAAAAAAAGAATTCTTGGATGAAAAAAAAAGAATTCTTGGATGATTTTTAAATATTCTGGTATTGTTCTTCCTCTGGGAAGTTTGTAGCCACAATGGCTCTGCCTTCCAAGGAAAAAATACAAAAAAAAACTAAAAAAATAACGATGCATTGACACACCTACCCTATAATGTTATCTCCAATTGTCAACCTCAGCAGATACTCTAAAAACCATATTGAGAGTCTATCCAGGCTCAAGAGCTCCAGATTAAGGACCCTGTGTTCGGTTAACATTGGCAAACCCTTCCCGAGGGAGCTAAGGATGTCTTTAATCATGATGTCATTTAACCATCAATTCACCAGGTCGCATCTCCATCTTCTTCTACTCAAGAGAAGCATGGCATCATCCTAGTTCATCGAAATGCATTCTGTTTTTATGTATATGGGGAAACTCTGAAGCATCAAGAATTGACACATGGCTGTCTCCGGAAGCAAGCTGAGGGGAATATAACCTGGGAGCTGTTGCTCCTTATGTGATGTCATTATTTTTAAGGAAAGATATCAGATTTCCTGCTTCCAAACCTATATATACATTTATCCTTCGCAATAAATAAAATGATATGCACACAGAAAAATCAACTCTTTCCAATGCCTTCTGACAATGAAACCTTCTTTTATGCAAACTCATGTATAATTTAAAAACCATTTATTCCCTCATCTTAGTCAGAAAACTAATGGATAGACTCCATGGTAAATTTTTTTGCCACATGGTCATAACACACACTGCCAAATCGTGGTACTTATATCTGTAACAATTAAATGTTTTATTTGGCCTCTTACTTGCGAATTGGTTTACAGTAGGCTTACTAGACCGTGCAGTTTTATTTCAGATGTTTGGATACAGTAAATACTAAAATAAATAAACTTTCACCTCATCATTCTACAGTCCTGGGCACCATTGAGCCAAACTTCCTCCCCCTCACTCACTCTTGAAACCCTTTCTTCCCTTTGTATGCTACTAAATTTTTTAGATAAGTAGTGGCATCCAAGGTCTGCTAATGTTATTTGAAAAGCAAAACCAGGCAACCACGGAGACTTATTTCTTATTTCAAGGCTTAAAGACATTAAAACTTGAAGGATGTGCCTTGGGAGATTGCTCAGTGGTTAAGGCACTTGCCTGCAAAGCTTAATAACCCAGGTTCGATTCCCCAGTACCCACATACAGCCAGATGCACAGTGTAGCATACATCTGCAGTTCGTTTGCAGTGGCTGGAGGCCCTGGCATGACCATTCTCTACGTCTCTCTCCTCTGTATCTCTCTCTGAGTGAAAATAAATAAATAAAATCAAAAAAATGGAAGGATAGCTAAAAGAAGATCAGGATGAGGAGTATCTTTTGGTTTTTGTTTTGAAACAGGGCCTCAGGTAGCCCAGGATGGCCTGAAACTCACTGAATTCTTCTGCCTCTACCTACCAATTGCTGAGGACTTAATAGTATGTGCCACCGTGCCCAGTTAAAACTGATGAACATCTTGATATAAAAATTTACCATTCAGGGCTGGAAACATGGCTCAGTGGTTAAAGGCACTTGCTTGAAAGCCTCTTATCCTGGGTGTGATTCACCAGTAACATGTAAAGCCAGATGCGCAAAGTGGTACATACATCTGGCATTCAGTTGCAAAGACAGGAGGCTCTGGCATACCTATTTGTGCTCTCGCTCTCTCTCTCTATTCAAAAATAAATAAATAAAAATATTTTTTAAATTATGAAAAAGAAAATTTACCACTCAAAAATATTTGAAATATACTGAATATACACCTGAAATTCTCAATTTCACCTTGATCCAACATCACTGGGCTTAAAAATGAAGTATTCTGTCTTCAGAGTGGTTGTCCAGAGCCACATGACCCTTGTCAATCTCTGCCTGACCTTGAGCTCTTGCCTCCACTTACCACAGGAGCTCAGTGGCACCTGCTGTCAAGGGGAACCCCAAGCAGAGTCTCTTACCACTTTTCCAAACAGAAGCAGCCATGTGCTCTGTAGCCCAGGTTCTCAGACCTCAGGCCTTACCCTAGGGAGGTAAATTTAACAGGAGGTCCATGCAGCAGAGGTCTGGGAACTCTACCAGTGCAGCCACGAGCAAGATTGAATCGGCTTGAGTTCTTATCTACACCATCCAGCTGGTCCTCTGATCATCTTAGTGATCATCTTAGCAGTAAGATTACAGTACTCAGGTGTGCCAGACTTTCATGGAAGGTCCAAGTTACCTGGCCACAGTGTTGGGAATGAGTCAAGCACACCATCCTAACTATCTTATATCTCAAGTTTAACAGAAGACAGAGGCCTGGGACATTGTCACAAGACCCATGGATCTTCAGAATGACAGCCAGAGGTAGTGCAGCTGAGGCGCATCCTTACTAGCTGTGGGAAGTCCCCGGAATCCACTAAGAATCGGCTTCCACATTGGAAAAACAGGAGTAGAGAGGCAGAGCTGGGCTGGGGAGATCATGGATCAGAACCCACATAAACGCTGGATGTGAAGGTGTGAGCCCATAACCACAGTTCTCAGGAAGCAGACACGGGCAGATACTGGGGCTCACTGGCTCACCATGTTAGCAGCATCTGTGAGTTCTGGGTTCAGCGGGAGACCCTATCTCAATAAGTAAGGTCGAGAGCAATGAGAAGACACCTATGTCACCCTTGGGCCTCAACATGCATGTGCGCATATGTGCACACACATCCCCAGATATGCACAAACATGCATGCCCACACATGTAAACAAAAGAGATTTAAAATGAGATTTAACGGTTTCAGTGATTCTCCCTACACCCATCCCAGTCATCAAAATAAACAGGAATTGATGATTCTGGTCCCCTGCACACAAACCTTCCCAGGCTCTCCATAATGAGTACCAGCCTTCATTCATCACAGGACATGAGGCCCATTCCCTTCTGTAAAACATCTCTCTTTAGCCTGAGTGTGTCCATCCCTCTCAACTGGAAGATGTCCTTCCTGGAATGTTCTGCTGGGTAATAAATCCTACTGGGTCTTTAAAACCCAGACTATGTATGTCAGCTTTGGCTATGTAGAAAGTTCAAGGCCAGGCTGGACTCCATGAAACCCTGTCTCAAATTATTATAATATTACACACACACACACACACACACACACACACACAAGCAAATAAATAAATAAGTTTTTAAAAATCAAGCTTAAAACTGTATGCACCTCTATGATTCCTTTGGTAATGGTTTTCCTCCCTGTTCAAGTATATGCTGAAGTTTCATTACACTGTTCGGGGTCACTGGATTTCAAGCCCTGGCTGTCCCATCCATTCCCAGTGGACATAGACAGT
The DNA here is from genome assembly GCA_004024765.1 of Zapus hudsonius. Classification (NCBI taxonomy): domain Eukaryota; kingdom Metazoa; phylum Chordata; class Mammalia; order Rodentia; family Dipodidae; genus Zapus; species Zapus hudsonius. The sequence goes on from PVHP010003436.1 coordinate 62,640, forward strand.
GAGCTCAGATGGGTGAGGCTATGATCTCACCTCTAAAATGGGGGAAACGCATAAGGGGTTGTTGTGGCACTCAAAGAGAAAAAAATATGGAAGGAGGTACCAAATAATGCTACCTCTCTGCAAGACAACAAGCTCTCTTGAGAGGAGAGATAGGCACCAGCCAGTCACACTTTCCTTAACTACGTCTTCCCCCATTTCTCTGTCTTAGATTCCTTATAAGGGAGCCATCCATGGTCTCCGTGTAGTCTGACTGGGCATAGGTCTGTCTTTGCCTAGTGAGGGTCATCTAGCATCTTCTCCACAAAAGAAAAAAAAGCAAAATTTTTGTGGGGATATAACAGTTTCAGCAGCCCCCATGGTAACAGAGCAATCCTTTGATCTCTCGCCACTATCTGAGTGTTGTTTTGAAAGTTATTTAAGGATGAAAGCATCCCCTGTAAAAAATCTACTGTCAAAGGGGATTTCAGCTCACCTCAAACCCAACCAACTCGGAGGTTTCAAATGTGTAAAATTGAGATGGTGACAGCTACATAAATATTCAATGAGTAATACGATGGTGATGTTTTTATTACTGTTTGCAATTGAACTTTCAGTAAAGCTGAGACCAGTTCCATACACCTGGAGAGCAAGCATGGTTTTCGATATGACCACGAAATTTGATTTGGAAAATTTTAAGTACACAGTGTTGCTAATAGCTCTCAGTTCAAAAATAAAAATAGAAAATAGACAGTGAGCGAAAACTTCAGTGTCTCATGCCTCATGTCCCATGTCCCAGACCAAATATTTGAATTTGTATGAAAATTCAGTTCACAGATGCCTCACAAAAGAGCAAAAGCTGGTTTGGGGTACAAGAGGAAATGAGACCCCTTCCTCCTCTCTCTCACCCGGCTCACAGCACCAATACCTGTCTGCTCCTCAGTCCCTCACCCCTGTCCCCTGGTGATGTGGCCTAAAAGCCACAATAGCGGTTTTGCAAACCCGATCATATAATGCAGATCCGGGTCTTTCAATCATTCCAAAATACCCTCAAATAATACTGACCCGTCTTATATGACACTTGTTATGAGACTTTCCCCTGTCCCTCTGTCATCTCTGGTTAAAGTCACACTCCCAAAAGTCACCTCACTTCTCCTGTTCCCCATAATTGCCTTGGAATTCCCTGACCACCCGAAGATTCCATGCCTTCGCACAGGCAACAGCTTCTGCCCCCTAGGACTCTTCCCCACACCTTCTTCCCTCCCCAGATCTACACAGTCTTCAGGGCTCTGCCTTCTGCATCTCTACGCCAACTCTGCCTCTTAATATTGTATTGATTGTCTGTCTCCCCCAGTGGGTTATAACTGTCTTCAGGGTGAGACTCGGAATTTGCTGAAATTGACATTCCCAGCACTTTCCAGGGCCTGCGCACCACTGGAGAGTCAGTTACCATCCTGTAAATGAATAGACTGAAAATTGAATTTGACTTCTTAACCCACATGTGCCAGCAATTGCTTGGTGTATATTGAGCCAACAGATACAAAATTCAATTAATTCAATTATCTTTATTTATTTACACCAATTATAGAGATTTCCCTTCAGGAAGTCCACATGATTCCCTTGTACACTGTCTATGAATCAAGTACTTTAAAGTAGTTTCCTAGCCCAGCTTGGGTATCTTTTACTATTATTAGTATTTATCTATATTTTATCTATTCATTCATTCATTCATTCATTTTAGTTGGCATACAGAAATTTAGGGATCATTCATTTTGCATTTTTAAATGTAATTTGTTTTTTGTTGATTCTCGGCTCCTTCCAATGTCCAGCTCCCCCTCTCCCATTCTCATCTCCCCCTAATGTCCTCCCTCCAACGTCCTCCCCCCATCTGATTACAAGTCACACCCTTTCACCCTTCCTTTGCCCCTCTTCCGGCTCATCTCTCTATATTTATTTTTGGTGATGATGAAAGACAAAAGACTTCTCAATATCTGAAGAAGAGTTTCCTCCACCTTCCCCATAACTAGTAACCTCTTCTGGATCTTTGAAAACAGTGGGCTCGTCTTCCTTTTCCACTGTGTCTCTCTCTTAAGTGAACTACCGAGTTTGTTCCTTTAAGACATCTTCCTCCTCCTTAGGCATGTGCCGGTCAAAGGCATGTTCCAAAATAAACGATAAACGTGGGTCACCTTGCAAATAAAAGGGACAGGCTTGAAAACACTCAACATTGTATAGTTTAGGCTCAAGCTGAAGGAGTTAGCAAATGTCAGGAATTCGACATTACTACTGCTGGACACCAAGAAGTCTTCAGAAGCCACTGGTGTGATGCATCCTGTGAACATTGGAGATTTGAAGACACCACATATTAGTAAAAATGCAGAAACCAAAGATAATAGCGAGAACTTCGGTCAAGTAATTAGCCTCCTGATGCCTCTGCCAGGGATACACTGTGCACCTTGATGTTAACCCTTCAGAGGGATCTATAGAAAATGCATGCGTGTTGCTTTCAGCATGAACTTTTCTTTGATGCCCTAAAGCCTTCTTGACCGCCCTCCCTTAGAAAGGAGCCCCCGTGTGAGAGTGTGGACATAAGCAGTCTGTTCCTCCCCACAGAAGTAAGAAAACAAGGCTCTTTGTCTCCCTAGGAAACTGTGGAAGGCATCTTCTTCCCTTGATGGGAAAAACCTAAAGATTGGATCTTTCAGGATCAATGGGGCACCTTGTTGAGTCATTTACAGTAGAATGTGAAAACAAATACAGAGAGAGAGAAGGCCCCACAGTGCATTCCCTTAGTGGGATGCAGAGGGAAGAAGCCATGGTGGGCTGCTCCCAAGGTGGCCTGATTTGCTTATTTGCTTGTTTTTCTTCTCCCACAAATTCTTTAGCTCCAGAGTAACTGCTCTGGAATTAGTTTGTTCCAAGGTCTGGCATCCTATCCTAACCTAGCCTTACATGTCCCCAGTCAGAGGAGAATGAAGTGGGAAAAAGAGATAAGAGCATAGTTGGGAACAGTGAGTGTTCAGCTAGGCTGATGGAGGGGAAGACTCGGCATTAGTATGGTTATATAACATGAACCACGTTCCAGCTATGAGCCAGCGATTTCAATGAGCCCTCTGTGACTATTGATATTGTTTATTTTTGAAAAACAGTACTGATTTTAGCCTCCATCACCACAAATAGCTATCATGAGCCTACAGAGCATCTTCAAGAAACTCATGATTCCTTTATGCTTGGTGGTTGGTGACCCCAGCTCATTCTCTCTCTCTCTCTCTCTCTCTCTCTCTCTCTCTCTCTCTCTCTCTCTCTCTCTCTCTCTCTCTCTCTCTCTTCCCCTCTTGAAACTACAGCAAGGAAATCACAGAAATGGAGACAGACCTGGCCCTTGCCAACTAGGAACCCGTCTTAGGTTCACAAAGCAGAAGTCCAGTATTGTAACTATGTGAGATGTACATAGGGGAAGCTTACTCTAAGCAGAGCGACCTCAACATTAATCCATGTATCGCTTTCTCCCTTGGGGACAAGACAGAGGGCTTCAAATCCAAACTCTGCTTTGATGGGCTGTATGGATTCAAGCTAGCTACTTAAAAGTGTAGCGTCTCAGCTTGCACTTCTGCAAAGCGAGGGAAATGTTGCCTACCACAAAGGGTTGGTATGAGGACTGATTAAAATATTTACAAGGAAAGCACAAGGCCCAATAAAGGCTCTCCCAGTATTCTCCAAAAGGTGCTATTTCTTCCCTATAAACCATTATGTGTTTTTAATTCAGGATTTTTCTTACCTTTCATGTTTATGATACTATGCATCTATTATATTTTAAAAGGTAACTATTACCTCTTGAAAAATAACTGGAGTAATTTTCACAAGACTGTCAACCAACATTCTGCTGCGGGTTTATTCCTGTCAGCACTAGGGTCCCCCTTCCTTCCTTCTTCAGGATGTTCCCCAGCCACTGTCCTCCAAGAATTCTGCTTGTGCCCCTGGTCTCTCCCTACAACATATCATCAGTGGAGTACAGACGAGACAGAAAAGATGCTCTACACATTTTTGCTCTTTGAGATCCAGCTGGCTGCAAGTGTTTCCCCAGGAGAATGAAGAAGTGATTGGTAGCTCTTTCATTCAACAGTTATTTCTGAGAACACTTAACTCTCTACAAGGCATTCTAGTAGCCACTGTGGGGATACAAAAGTAAGGCTGATACAGAGTTTACCTTGCAAAGTGAAGATAAAATATTCATTTCCCACAATGCTGTTTGTTTAATGCCTACAATAAACAATCTCCTTTTTCTAAGCCTGGAAATGCTGAGGGGGGGGAAGAGTCCATGGTACACATGTTTTCTGAGCTAAACAAGTAAATAATCAAAGCAATAAGACAATTGCAAATAGTGAGAAATAGCAATAAAAATATTCAAAAAGGAAAAAATAAAATACAATAAAATGGTAAAATCAAAGGTAGGAATGAGCTTGGTAGAAACAGTTGGAAGGTTTGCAGGAAGCACCGTGGAAGAAGGTGACGAAACAGGCAGGATCTAGACTGTGACTCCTTGGAGGCCTGGAGCTGGGGAACATTTCTGTCATGGATAATATAGTAAATCTTTTAACCTTCGCTAGCCTTAGTTTTTAGTACTTCTCTTCGATTCTGCCATCAAGACAATATCTAAACAAATCAGTGAGGTTGTATTCTAATGAAATTTATTTATGGATACTAAAACTTAAATGTCTTATAATATTTATATGTGATGAAATATTTTGCTTTTGCTTTTTGGGTCTAAACCATTCTTACCTCACAGGCTCTATGACAATCAAGAGCAGGCTGGATTGGGTCAGCAAGTCTTGATTGACTGGCCCCCATTATAGACTAAGTTAAGAAATTTCAGTTTTGTTCCAAGAACATGGGAGGACTATGCTATGATGTGTGCTTTGATGTGTGGTGGGAATATGAAGACACAGTAAACCTTTGTACAAGTGTGGGTGTGAAATAATGGCAGAGCGGGTGAGGATGGTGATAGCAATGGAGCTTTAAGAAGTCTACATAGAGGCCAACTTGAATTATATTGTGATTGAGTTGAAAATACATATGCATAAGTCATTATAGTGAGAAATAATATTATTGCCAGAAAAAAAATGATGACAAAATGACTCTGGAGGACCCAAGTGAGTGACCTTTGCTGAGGGAGGCTGAGCCTTTCATGTGAGTAGGTTTCCAACAAAAGGAGATGTGACAGGAACAAAGTTCAGTCTAAGATTAGATCTCTCTCAACCTCATATCTTCAGCTATACTAACATACCATAAGATCAAACTGGAAGCTTCTAGAAGCCAGGAACCATGCCATGTGCCTTGTCACTAACTGATCAATAATCTGACGTCATCATTTGTGACATGCATTAATCTACAGGATGCTAAGCACACTACACTAAATTCACCTGTGCTATGTGAACTAAGCCAGGCATGGATGCAAAGATACTGCCTGATATTTCTTATACAGAGAACCTAAAAACATAAGTCAAAACTGTGAAAAGTGGGACTGGAACAGTGGAGGGATGGAGAGATCTAGGTCAATAGGGAGATACAGTCATGTCGTGTTGTAGTTACCTTTGTGTTACAGGAACAAAACATCCAACTAAAAGCTGCTGGTGGCTTACAGGGGAAGCTTCATGATGGCAGGGGACAGCATGGCATGAGCAGAGGCTGGACATCACCTCTGCCACAGCAGCTGGAAAACAGCAGCAGGAGAGTGAGCTTAGCTCTGGCAAGGGGAAGCTGTCTGTAACACCTCTAAGCCCACCCCCAACAACACACCTCCTCCAGCAAGGCTCCACCACCCAAATTACCATCAGCTAGGGATCAAGCATTCTGAACACATGAGTTTATGGGAGACATCTGCTTCCAACCACCACTTGGAGGATAAATAAGCCTAGAGATCAAATTATAGCACAAGGACAACAGTTAGTAATACTGTGCCAAAAATTTGCTAGGAGAGTAGATTTTTGAGTGCTCTTTTCATAAAAACAAGGCTAACTGTGAAGGATGATGGATATGCTTATAGGATTGACTGTGGTAATTATTTCCCTATGAATATATTCATTAAAAGACCATGTACATCTTAAATACATATAGGATAAAGTTTAATAAATCAAGTATAGTGGCAAGTAAGTTAAAATTTAAACATTAATAAATATTTATTTGCCTTTGCTAGCTGCTGGGGGCGGTTACAATGGGTAAGAAGGTCATGGTCACTGGGCACCTAGAATTAAAGATAATTGCACAAATCTAATCTTTGTGCTAGGAAGGGACAGCATTGTCTGTTCAGAGAGATATAGCAGGGAGGTCTGAAGAAAAATCTCATGAGATGAAAGTCAGAAGGAAGGGGAAAGGTGCATTTTCGACAAAATGAACAGTGTGTGTGAATTTCCTGAAAAGAAGGATCCTGACATGTTTGGGGATCTAGAAGTCAGAGAGAGAAAACAAGCAGTGGTGATAAAGAGGAGAATGGAAAAGGCCCAGAGTCTCTGGGGCTTTAGGAGGAATTCTTGACTTTCTCCCAGGTTCAATAAGAAATGTAAGTTGAGATCAAGCAGACTTGATTTCACTTCAGAGTTCTGTCACTTTTGTTAAATTGGTAGAATTGCCAAGTGAATGAGTTTGCCTATCTGGCAGGGACTATAAGAATAAATGATGAAAATTCTTATTGTGAGAAACAGATGATGAAATTATCTATAAAAGACTGGCAAATTTTCATGAAGTTGTGTGGTTTTTTTTTTTCCTTCCCTGGACAAAGGGTAAATGCAGGGTGTTATATGACGTAAGGCTCAGCAATGCCCAACAAAGAGTCCTTATTGTCTAGCTCATAGGTTGCAAATTAGAACTAGAAAGAGTGTTCTCTAAAGCACGAGCCCCACATAAACGAAGCTTGGTTGACCTGAGACAACTCCACACTTCTATGAGAGGAAGAGGTGCAATGCCCAAGGTCAGTGCGGCATGGATTGGATCTTGTTGCCAATGAATTCAATTTATTTCTTTTAAAGAAAGCATTACTTATTTATTTATCTATTTATTTATTTATTTGCAAACACAGAGAGAGAGAGAGAGAGGGAGGGAGGAGCAGGCATAGTTCTGTCGGTAGTGTTTACCTTGCAAGCATTAGGACCTGAGTTTCACCAGCATAACCCTTTAAAAAAAAAGCACAGTGGTGCACACTTGTGATCCAAGCCTAGGGTGGTGCCAACAAGCAGATCTCTGGGATTCACTGGCTAGGTAGTCTAGCCGAATTATGGAGCTCTGGGCCAATGAGAAACAGTATCTCAATAAAAGTAAATGATAAGGCTAGAAAATTACTCAGTGGTTAAAGGCACTTGCTTGCAAAGCCTACTAGCCTGGGTTCAATTCCCAAGCCACCCATGTGAATGAAGACAGATGCAAAAAGTGGCATAAACATCTGGCTTTCCATTTCAGTGCCAAGAGACATGTGTGCACACATGTACACACACACACACATAATTTCATGCTAAGCATGGAAAGAGAAGGAGCTGCTAGATGTAGTGAGAATAGATGAAAATAATGATAGCACCTTTCCTAAAGAAAATCAAGATCAGTTGAGAATAAAGCCAAGTGAAGCCATATATAACAACGATTATGAAGAGCTTTCAGACACAAGTGATTGAGACTGTAGAGCAGGCCTTTCTTGTAGAAACCTGAAATCTCCAGAACTTTCCAGAAACATGAAGGTATAGACACCTCTGCTCCCTCCCTGCATCTGTGGGTAGCTCCATGTTAGCAAAACTAAGATCACACATAATGCATGTGGATAGACTCACATATGTTGGTAGATGGCAGGATGTAATAGTAAATAAATAAATACAGCTTTCCTATTCCAACACTGTTTTTAATCTTCTAGAAGTGGTAGGTGCAAGAAGGTTTTCCTGGTGTCAGGAAAGAAAGAAAAAAAAGAGAGAGAGGCTTTTCCCCTTAATTTAAATCATTGTTTTTCTAGGGAAATTTAATTTGGGGGAAAAAATGTTTTTCTAATTAACTGGATGACCATGTGCTGAGCAAACAAAAAAGATTTTTGTTTGAAAGTTACACATGCCTCCTGCTCCTAAACTACCAAGGGATTTTAAAATAATTTTTTTTAAAAAAATGCAGGCAGCTTTAACTTTGTATTTTACCAGAACTAACCAGAATCCCCAGCTCCCAATGTCAAAGCCCCCAGAGTTGAGAAGGACCCTGCTGCACCAAGACACCTTTGGCTCCTCACTAGGAAAGGCTGCATTGTCCTGGTGCATTGTCTCTCTCCCTTGGGTGCAGGCTGCGGTTGGCCTGCAGGGTTAGGGAGTACACATTTCCTAACCCTGGTGCAGGGCTGGCCAGTCTAGCCAAATTCCACCCATTAGCTCAGGCGCCAGTGTGAGTGTGGCCAGCAAGAATGCTGACTTGGTTCCATAGAGGAGCTGATAGGAAACAGGAAGTGCCCTCTTTTTTTTTAATATATTTTCACCCTTGTCTTTTTCTTTCTTTTCTTTTCTGGTTTCTAAGAGGCACTTTAGAAAAATAAAGAGTTCAGGGTTCTGGAATGTGGTTGCTAACTCACCCCTCACAAAGCAGCTCAGACAACTCTTCCGATCTGTGTTTTTTCTCTATTCTGACACTGGGCCTTTTTGTTTTATTCCCTATGTGTTTTATTTATTTATTTATTCCCATGTAAGATTTGTGTCTGCCTTGGACTTTTAAGTATCCCAAAGTGTTTAATTCACCTGACATTTTCAAAGCCATCTGCACCCAGGTAGGCCCGGCCTAACATGGATGCTTGCTTGCAAAGCCTTCCTACCCTGGTTCAATTCCCCAGCCACCCATGCAAAGCTGGTTACAAAATGTGGTGCATGCGTCTGGTATTTGTTTGTGATAGCAAGAGGACCTGGCATGCCCCAACACACACACATACATTCAAATAAATAATAAATAAATATCAGCCAAGCAGGATCTGAACCACCCCTAACTTATGATTTAGAGCCCAAAGGAAAGCTTTGAGGAAGTGGTGAGATGAGCAAGAGACCTACCTCCACAGCAAGTCAGATCACCTGGGAAATATAATGGAGACAGATGCTGAGGACACCCAACATAATCCACAGCAGAAATCCAGAAACTCTTAAGACCTCAACAGTAAAGCAGACTCCCCATGACACTCTCCCACCATGACTCAGGGATCTGAGTGGAAGAGGTGGCGGAAAGATTGTAAGAGCCATGGTGGGGGAGTATATCCAGAGACATGGCCACCCTCAGTAACAACACACACAGAAAAAAACTGGTTACCTCTTGTGCAATCCATAACCCCGTATCCCATGGACTGGTCCAGCAAGCCCACTGAGGAGGGCCCCAAGCATATTGGGGACAGAGAGGAGGGAAATGGGGAAACCATCATAGGACTTGCTCATACAATGTATCTAATTACTGTCAATAAATATGTGGGTAATGCAACCAGCTCCAATCTCTTAAATGCAAAAGGCAAAATAATGAAGCAAGTGCAGTGTAAGAGATATAAAGTTGCTATGGGAACATTGACAGGATGCTTCCCTGAGGAAGTTAAGGGAAGCTGCAGTAAGGAAGGAACTTTGAGCCAGGCTGAATCGAGGGGGAGGAGCAGGAACTTCAAGGGAAGAGGAAAACCTTCTCTGAGAGAACCATGGTGGGGGAGAACTCCCAGAAACATCGCCCCCCTCAGTAACAACGTACAAAGAGGGGTGGAACCAGGCTGACTCCTAGGCTATCCATAACCCGCTACCCACATGGACTGATCCAGACTGCCCACGGAGAAGGAGGATATCCAGCGGATTGGGGACAGGGAAGAGGGAAATTGGGGATATGGGGCTATTAACACATTATTTGTTCATTCAATGTATCTAATTATGAATAATAAAGGGAAAAAGAAATCGTTCCTCAGATGGTTATATTCAAATTATGAGTCTCCAACAGTCTTACTGTTTAACCAGTTGTTGGTGAGGCATTGCTGACAAGGTGGATTGTAGGGGAAGAGGTCAAGAGTTCAAGGTCAGCCTGGGCTAGGGTTTAGTGAGTTAAGCCCATGTCACATAACTCTGTGTACCTGAGTTTGATCCCCAGTCCCCATAAACTGGGGTGGGCTTCATAATTCCAGTGTGCTGATGGTGAGAAGGGAGGAAAAGGCAGGAGACTGTCCCTGAAGCTTGTGAACAGAGGGGTGAGCAAAAGAGAGAGATCCTACCTCAAAATGAAGAGGAAGCAGAGAGCCCACCCACCCAAATGCTCTCTCTGACCTCCACTAGCTCATCATGGCGACATGCACCTGTGCTCACACACATGAATGCTACAACACACTAAAGAAATGAATAGATGAATGAATGAAGGAATGAATGAATGCAGGGGTTGGGCAAATGATGGATGCAAGGGGACAGCAACTCAGAGCTACCTTGACTTAATCGAGAAGGATTAAAATATCAGAGAATATTCCAGAAACCTTCAGGTCTCTTGCTCATCACCATGTGGTTTTCCATGTGACTTCAGCCTCTCAGGCTCCTGCTTCCTTGCAGATTGCTATAAATCCCCCTTTTCCTCTCCCCCCATAGATAAACAGTTACTTCAGTCAGCACCTGTGACACATAATTTATCTCTTGATAGGTTGGCTTTTTAAAAACATTTTACTGATATCATCCATATACACACCACACACACACATATATGTAATATACATTTATCCATACAATATAAAATATATATACAATACACCATGATTATGGTGTAGCCCCAAGATGAAGGCTTCTAGTCACGGAGTGTGACTCCAGTCTGCCCATTCAGATGACGTCCCCAGAGCAGAGAGGGGTCAGTACAATTATATCAGATTATGTGGCAAGTGACTAATGAGAACCTGCTCAATGATAAAATATTTAAAATTTCCAAGGATTCTTCTATTTATGTTTGAATGGAAAGTATTAATCCCCATGAAATATGCTTTGCCAAGCATGCTTCCCAGAAACTGGAGGGTCTAGGTTCTTGTAAAACAAAACAAAAACCGAAACAGGTTTGGAGGCAGGTGTGACGCTGCTCTGGGGGTTAAGTTTCATTACATCCTGTCACATCTGAGGTTCAAAGGTTTAGGGATGGAGAGAGGGGAAAAAAGTTCTCCTTGTTGGGATGGCCAAGTCTATTCTTGCCATTGAGAATGCTTTCGCTGCATGAATTTCTTTGGAATTCTTTGGATAATTTAAAGAATTACGAGAGAGGCAGTGAGCAGGAATCATGTTGAAAGCAATGGGGAACTTTCAAGGAAGGCAATGAGCCCACGCTCCCTGGGAAGTTTAATGCAGGTAGTTTAGAGCCTGCCCCCTTCCAGCACCCTCCCTTTTCCCCCTTGTATGCCCCCTCCACTGAGTCTCTTCTTTCCAGTCTAGTCCCTCTTCTATATTTTATTGATACTTTTTAAATATATACCACATGTACTGAGATCACCGCTGCCTGTCTTTTCCCTACCCCCCTACTACTTACTCTACCCCTTTCCCCCCTTCAACTAGTCCCTCTACTATTTTTCAAGTGATTATGAATTGTATTATATGACCCTATCGGGTGCTCTGACCATGAATTTTTGAAGTGATAGAAGATATTATGGAAAGAATACTCGGGCATTAGAAGCTGGGGTAATAGAAGTGTGAAGGCTCACTGCTGTGGTTTGTGTGTAAAATGCCATATGTTTGTAATTGCACCTCACAGTAAATCCCTAGCTGGTGGAGCCTTTGGGAGGTGGAGCTTTGCTGGAGGAGGTGTGCCACTGAAGGTGGACCTTGAGGTTTGTTAGTCCAGTCCATGGGTGTTCAGGCTTCACTTGCTCTTGCTATTCTGTTCTAACTGACCTGACAAGATGTGGTGCCCAGCCTCTACTCTGCCATGCTTTCCTTGCCATAATGTAACTTCCCCCTTGAGACTGTAAGCTGAAATAAGCCCTTTCCTCCCATGAGCCATGTTTGGTGAGGTGATCTGTCTCAGCATCAAGAAGGTCACTGCAGAAGGACCTTCTTGGGGGTTGTCAGAAGAGAAGAGCAGAGCATAGGTCAGTCACAAACCCTAGATGAAAGGGTTCAAGGGAAGTCAATGAGAAAACCTGGATGAAGAATTCAGGGAGAGAAGGGGAGAAGGGGAAGGGTGCAATATATAAAGCAGTAAAGGAGGAGTGCTTTGAGAAGGAGGTGGTAGCCAATGGCAAGGAAGAAATAAATGCAGCTTTCTTTATTCGGGCTCAGAATGTCACTAGTACCTAGAAAGAACCTTTTCAGTAGAATAATGAAGCCAAGCCAGACTTGGGGAATGAGCAGAAGGTAGTGTCCTAATATAACCTTCACTTCTTACATGCAGAAAATTATTTATTGCCTGTAGACATTGACCTTTTGCATTTAATGTGCCTGAGTGTGTGTGTATATATATATATATATATATATGCATACATTTACACACACAATGAGTCTTTATATAGCAATAGTTTCATAGGCAAAGAATATATAGTCAGGCATCCCATAAGGCTATTTCAAGAAAGGAGGGGTGAAGCGTCTATGGCTTAATGTGTCCTAACCAAGTGAAGTTATGTAAGCATGCTCTATGGTATGTTGCACAAGAACGAGATTACCTAATGGAGGAATTCTCAAAACATACCCTTATCATTAGGCAATGTGTGGTTGTATTTAATAGAGATTATATCTCACATTAAGAACATCACAAAAGGGTGAGGAAGATGGCTCCGTGGTTCAAGGCATTTGCTTGAAAAGCCTACCAGCCATCCACATAAGGCTAGAGCCAAAAAGTGGCCCATGTGTCTGGCTTCATTTGCAGTGGCAAGAGACCCTGGTGTGAGCGCACACACACCCCCCCACACACACACATACACACACATGTGCAAATAAATGAATAAAATAAGTATAGATTTGTTCTTTAAAAAAAATCACAAAACATACATAACACCGTAATAGAAATCAGTTAGGAAGGTTCAAAAATCTCATAGCTATATAAATGAGTATATAACTTCTGATTCCTCTGCCCCTCTTTTTCAAAACCAGAAATAATGATGGTGAACTTGGAAACTGACTGGGCACACCAAAGAGGATAGTTCGATGTGCCAGAATCAGGAAGGAAGGACGTGGTACTTGTTGATGTGTGACTGAATCTCGTTCTCTCCCCTCCCCACCCCTCCAGTGGAATGGAGCAAGTCAAAAGACTTCTGCCCTGTGGCTGGAGAGATCATCTTGGATAACCTGCAGAGCCTGAGGTGCACGATCACAGGACTGACCACGGTGAGTGTCACCCTCACAGATCTGCCTGCCATGCCCTCGCATGGATGCTGGTAGCAGATGCTTACTCTGGAAGCAGCAGCCAACGCCCAGTTCTCTGGCAACAACTGCCACTCGTTAAGCGTGATATGTCTGGTATCCATAATCTGAAGTTCACAAAGGAGTGAGCAGACAGCATGAACCACTTTGTAAGCTGCCATGTTCTGAGGAGATCAGAAAGAGCCTGGCCTCACACCAGCCTTGAAAGCTGCTGCTTTCGGGATCACAGTCTAATCTTCAGGGGGATCAAAGGCTCTGAGGGATCCAATTTTGACCCCCTGTCTGATGGTAAAAATAACAGCCTCATCCAGCCCTCACCCCCACTGCCTCTGTTGAGATCAGTCATCAACTGGGTCACACAATTTCCTGAGAGAAATCCTTTCTCCCTGATTAAAAGAAAAAAAAAACTGTCTAAATCTGCTTCCAAAAAAAAAAAATTACATGGAAGAGCTATTATTTCTAAGTAACCTAAACCAATTTAAACTGTGAATGAAAAACTGGAACAAACTATGTTTATTTGTTTAACTGATCTAAATTCAAACATTAATTATTTATGGAACTGTGGACCACATATAACAATATAAAATGCAAAAAAATATAAAAAATAAAAATATAAACACAATTTGGTTCAACCTAAAGGAATCTGTATTTCCTCAATACAAAAAATTTAAAAATCATTTTTAATCAAAATCTTCTAAAAATAAACTTGAACTTTTTTTTTCTTCCAATTCAAATAGTCATTAGTATGCTAAGGCTTGCATATGGGTGGCAGGAAGGGAGAGTTCTGTTGTTTTCGTAAAGGCTCGCCAATCAAAATACTTATCTGGACTATATAATCCTGAAACCCACCATTAAAAGGCTGCAATGGGTTGCGTCCACTTATTCTAAAAGAATTCTTGGTGGCTGGGTCACCACCAGGAATTCTGCCTTCTAGTCTGAATCACACATTGACACCAAAAGCCAGAACTGTGGAATACCAGAGCAAATAAGCCCCTGAGTGGGTGGGCCCCAGTGATGCTATCAGGAAAAGACTGATTTTTTTACTCTGGGGTTCACATGGTGGAAGATAGCCAGGAGGAACCCTAGGGAATTTCCATTGCTTAAAAGAAAAAGAAACCAATGGAAAACTCAGCATAGAGGGCCTTGCTAATATCTGAACATAGGGAATACGTTTTTCCATGCATGGCCATCCAGAGAGAGTAATGCAGACATTATCCTAATCATATAGAAGCTTAGAGTAGATTTATACCTCTATACAATCCCTAAAACCTGGAGGTGCATAGAAACCCACTTTCAATGTTGAGGGGAAAAATAACTTCAGGGACTGGGGTGATGGCTTAGTGGTTAAAAGCCCTTGATTGCAAGCCTGCTGGCCCGGGGTTCAGCTCTCCAGCACCCACACAAAGCTAAACTCAAAGTGTACGTGCACCTGCCATCTCCACACGCTCACAGCGTTCACGGTGTTCACGGTGGGTGGAGCAAGAAGAATTGGGAAACTCATGGACCAGCCATACACATGCACATGCAGTGACAAGAATAACAGGGAGAGAGCCTGTCTCAAGCACGACGGAAGGAGGGGACCAACACCCCAAGGTTTCTCTCAGACCACCACAGTGCACTGTGATACACACACCATACACATCCACACAGGCATCCATCCATCCATATACACACATAATAAAAAAAGAAAAAATTAACTTCATAATATGGCAAGGCTACATTAAATCCCTAGCAAAGACTCTACAAAGATGTCCTATTTTGTGAAACTTCAAATACCATTTTTTATGATTTTTTGGCAAGCAATGTTTCATCCAGTATTGGCTTCTCGGGCGCCCCCTTTGATTTCATTAGGAAACAAACAAACCCTCAAAGCAAAAATGAAAACCATACAAAACATTTTAAATGCTTATTAGTAGGCAAAAACAACTCCTTAATTCATAAAACAATATTCAAGAACATAAGCCATTGGTTTAAGGAGCTTTAAAGTTGATGTCACATCAGAGTTAATGTTGTTTAATGCGTAAATGGTTGAGAAAAGCATGTTTACTGCAGTGTTTCTTACCGGGACACCAAAGAAGGCTTGGTTAAGTAAATGCATGTATTTTCCCATAGTGAAGTGTTATGCAGCCACTAAAAGAACAAGGCCTATCTTTAATGTACTAATCTGAAAAAAAAAGATTTTATCATGGCTTATTAATTTTATAAGTAGTTGACCAGCTAAAGAAGGTGATATCTATTGCCTCTGGGGGGGCGGGGAGGGAGAAAACAGGTGGAAAGAAGCAGTTGTTGGGAGAGGTGGGTAGGGCTGCTCTAAACTTTGTAGAACTGTGTGGCTTTTAAAAACTTAATATGGGGCTGGAGAGATGGCTCAGCGGTTAAGGCACTTGTCACCAGTGCCTAAGGCCCCCAGTTCAATTCCCCAGTACCCACATAAGCCAGAGTCACAAGGTGGTGACCCTGGTATTCTCTCTCTCTCTCTCTCTCTCTCTCTCTCTCTCTCTCTCTCTCTCTCTCTCTCTCTCTCTGCTTGAAAATGAATAAATAAAATATTTTTAAATATTTTTTAAAAAATAAAAACAGTATGTAATTTTGTGGGGGGGG
>PVHP010003437.1:0-78511 GCA_004024765.1 Zapus hudsonius
CTCACCGCCATGCCTAGAGGCTAACCTAATCTAGGTTGTCCCTCACAGTGATTTGGGGCCATGTCCAGGGGATAACCTGAATATTGTCTCACAGTAGTATATCAGCTGAGCTACACATTTTATGCGTAAAAGATAATTTTCTTTTCTTATATGGATGGCAAATTCGATTTGCTATTTTAATCTGTTTGTAATTTTCTGCTCAAGGTGTTTCCTGAACCTCCAAGAACTACTTAGTCAAAAGTAGATTCCATGGGATATGAGTGAAGAATGAGCTTTGCCTTAGGATGCCAATTATTCTGCTTTCCTCAGCTTTAGTCCTTATTTTGAGTGCAGGTAGCACTTTCAATTAAATTGCCCTTGACAACTAAGGTATTGACTGGTTCAGGTTTGAGTTGCAAATAAATCTACACAAACTCTTCTAGTTTCTCTATTGATCCTTTCTTAAACTTCTAATTTTGCCTTCTAGTACTTCAATGACCAAATTTGTCTTCATCTATGATAAAGGCAAACTTGTCCACATGGGAAGGATGAAGAGAAAAATGGTCCCTTCCTAGCAAAGAAAACAAGCTAGCTAAACGTGTTCCCAAGATCTCTCACACAAATGGTGGCTGACAAAGAAGAAGAAATGCAGCCCTGCATCTTTGATGCATGTGGAACTCATAGTCCTCAGTTCTCACTTAATGCATCAGGGCTCTCACTGCACCCAGAACACAGGGGCTCACATATCTACAGAGACCTCTCACTTAGTTCCTGGGTCACCTGGGAAATTGCTCTGTGCAACTCTTGATTATTTGATCAGCATGACTTGGTGTAGCTCCCGAACTTACACGCTACAGTCTAAGCAAAGAAGAAAGGCTTTTATTTAGTATCTGGCTTTTCTCAGAATAACTCGTTCGGCTGTGCTCTAGATGTAAAAGCCAGCATGAAGGGAGCACTTACTACTGTGTGGCACACTCTGCCTTGAAGGATGTAAATTAGTCATCTGAGTATTAGCATGAACCATAGGATTCTTATGTATATAGGTAACATGCTACATTACAGAGGAAACTAAATTTAAGGTAGAGGATCGCCTCGCTTATTGGAAGCGATGTGGGAAGAAGAGCCATGATCTCCATGCTGAAGATCTAACATAAAGCTGTGTTCTTATCATCACTCCCCTGCCTCTCCTGAGAGGCACATAATTTCCTTAAGGGCAGACTAGTTCTCAAAGGCATGACGCCCTCTAAGCATTCAACACGATGCCTCGACCCAGCAAGCACATTGATTGTCAAAAAACTCCCAAATAATTTAAAATGACTGAATATCTGAACATAGTAAAAAGTAACAAATTTTAAAAACATTTCCTTACTCTGTTCTAGGTATTGACCCCATCTGATCTTTTTTAAAAATATTTTCTTTATTCATTTTCAAGCAGAGAGATAGCTATATATATAGAGAAAGAGAGAGCACCAGAGCCACAACCTTGTGGGTCTGGCATATGTGGGTACTGGGGAATTGAACCCTGGGACTTAGGCACTAGAGGCAAGTGCCTTAACCGCTGAGCAATCTCTCCAGCCCCCCATCTGATCTTTAAACAAACCTTGATCATAAGTTTTCTTGTCCTCATGTATCTGCCAATCAATCTTCCTGGTTATAACACAGATCCTATTGTAATATGTTTAATTAGAAATGAGATTCCTTAAAGGAATTCACTTAAGGCAACTCTGAGAATCTCTGAACGTCAGAACATGATTCTTGGATAATTGCTGGCCAAATCCAATGTCTGATCGAAGCCCCAGGACTGCGGCTGAGTATGCATGACTGCCTTGCTAATGCAGGCATTCATATTACTCACTGTGCTCTATTGGGGACTGGTGGCTTTCCCACTACCGCTGCCAGAAAAGGAATTCTTACCGAGACCTCCTTCCTCACCTTCAAATAGAAGCCAGAGCATCTGCTGATAGACTCAGATATCTGAGCAAAAACTACAAGGAAGGGTGGATAAGTGAATTTGTAGATTTAAATTCTGAAAAGGGAGGCTTATCAATAGATATTCTCCAATTGTAGAAAAGCTGTTATAAAAGTACTAGCTGGGTGTGCGTGTGTGGGGCTGGACCATTTAACAATAAAGACTTAGTAAATATCCTGATCATCTCCATTCTGCAGATGAAGTGAGTGAACTCAGAAGTTAGACAACTCAATGTACATAGTGAATATTAAACTGAAAATGCAGGTGCCAATCTGTGTGTCTCTAGTGTAGGGCCATGGCACCCATCTGCCTTCCTATGTGGATGAGGAACAAGGCAGTTGTCTGAGAAGTCCCAATAGTCCATAGGATGGAAGTGAGTTTTCATGTACAACTTGGGTGATTCCTGAAGCCGAGCTAGAAAAATGCCATTTGGATCGATCCTATTGAGAAGACAAAGACATCAATCCTATAATTTATGTTTTTTTTTTTTAACTGCAAAGAAGAAGGAAGCATTATGCTTCCCCAGGCCATAGTCTCTTTGGGAAAGTGTTGCTTGGAACCCAAGCCAATGGCACTTGGTTCCAGTGAGTATTCACTGCAGAGAGCTCTCTGACCTGGCTAAATGATCTCACCTGCTGATTCTGTCTCCAGCAGGACTATTGAACAGATTTCCTTTGCATTGCCAAATAAGCAGGGAAGGAGAGAAGTCACATGCTACAGTCAAAGCAAAAAAGAAAGGCTTTTTATTTAATATTTGGCTTTTCGCAGAATACCTCTTTGCTCAGCTGGGCCCTGGAGGTAAAAGGCTTCTATGACAGAGAACACATACCCCACTTCATTCTTGCTAATGCCAAGCATAGAAGACCAGGAAAGAAAAGGTCACCTGCTTTACTCCTAATGGCGTTCTGATAATCTTAAGAGCTCACATGGTCCATTCTAGAAAATGTCAAATTATACTCATATGACTCCTGGTTAGACAGTAGCTGAAAAGCTTGGTGGTACCCAACATTTCCTCCTATTTTCGTGTCCTTTTTAAAGCTCCCTCAGTCAATACAGAATTTATGGGGGAAGTGACTAAGAAGGGCTGTTGACTCCATTTTCTGAACAGGATGAGTGTGCAGGTGTATTATTTGGGGTCTTAGGCCTCATGGTACTTCTGAGAAGAAGTGCAGTATTTTAGAAACAACAAAGACACGGAGATGATGCAGTCTTGTGTTTGAATGACAGATCTGTCACTGCTGGTGTATGAACTTGGACAAAGGCTTCAACTTTCTGAGGCTTAGTTCCATTGTAAAATGAGAATAATTATGCTTGTAAGGGATTAGAAATACTGTAGGAACCTGGCCTTGGGGACTTATTGCACATGATGGATTACTAAATTTATTCTTTACTTACTCTCTTGGCTCAAGCTAGCTCTGTGTGATAAGCTCACATATGACATTTACTACTTGGTACTTGTATAGCATATTTAAATGCATTAGTAATATTTTCAGTCATCTCTAAAACATATGATTTTACTTCCACTGTTTTTTGTTTAAGGTGAAAAACTACATTGAAGAGTCCTTAAATGATCAGTGTCAAGTGGTCTTGAGGTCTCCCTTAGCTAACATCAGCAAACACAGACAACCCAAGCACACCGACCAGCCACTCCTGTAATTATTCCTCACCCTGAGCTCCCCTGAAAGTTTCCAATGTCCTCCCATATCCTACGAGATTTGACTTCCATTTGACTCGCCCATATTTCAATAGTCATGATTTCTGTTGAAAGTAACTTCCTCTGTGAATTCCTTGCCTGTATAACTTATCTGATACAATTTCTTTTACATTGTCCCAAAGTTCCCTAATTAGAGACGGCAAAGTTAGAACTGGAATTCTGATCATTGGTGTTCCTGTCATGCTGTCAGGAACGGAGACTTAACACTAAGGTTGTAGCAAGCACTCTTCTAAGAATCATATCTAACTCAAGAAGCCTTTGTTCTTCTCTGAGACGCGTGGAAACAGGCTCTTGGATCCTCTTAAGATCCACTGGACAAGGAGAGAAGCTGTAGTGGGGACACATAGGTTATCCACTCTTAAGAAATAAATGAAATGACAACACACTTGGGCCAGGAAGACCGGGATGAGTACTAGGATATCCAGGATCCCTTACCACAAGGACTAATACAGACAGCCCACGGAGGAGGATATACAACTGATCAGGGATGGGGAGGGGGGGAATTGGGGAAGTCGGGATAACAACGCATGGTTTGCCCACTAAATAATGTAACTCATTATGGACAATAAATATATATTAAAAAAAATAAAAAAAAAATAAACACCAAAAAAAAAAAAAAAAAAAGAGCAGATTGTGGGCTGGAGAGATAGTTCAGTAGTTAAAGGCACTTGCTTGCAAAGTGATGGCCTGGGTTTGATTCCCCATTTTCTGGAGTTGATTTGAAGTGTCAGGAGACTCTGGTGCTCCCTTTCTCTCTCTTTCTCTCTCTCTCTCTCTCATAAATAAATAAATAAATAAATAACATTTTTATAGAAGGAAAAAAAAAAGAAAGAAATGAAATGAATTTCCATTATGCATTGACCTCATTTGAAAACAGTACTACTAAGGTTTGAAAAAATATAAAATGACAGTACACTAATATTCAAATGTACCATCTAGGTCTGAGAGTTTTGACATTTTCAGTCTTTCTACGTGTCAATAAAATAAAATGACAGGACACTAGCGTTCATGTGTACCATCTAGGTCTGAGAGTTTGAACATTTTCAGCCTCTTTCTAAATAGCAAGGTCCTTCTAGGATAACAAACAAATCAAACACTTCTCATTTCCCTTCAGGGTTGGCTTTCAAAACTGTCTCTCTTTCACGGACCTATCTAAAACTGCAACTATAGATAAATAAGCATTTGGTGGGTAGATACTCCTTAGAGAATATCTTAACACGTTTATCTAAAAAGCTGCACTTCAAAAATTCATTTGCATTCTAGAAAAAAATCCAGTTACCTGGACAAGAATGCGGGATGCAGTTTGTTTACTCATGAGTTACTGAGTGGTTACCATACATGAACATTGTGCTTGAAGTTCATTGTGGAGTACAATAATCCTTACTCACATGGACAGATATATTGTGCCCCAGCTCCAATAGAATTCTTAAATTTGCAAAAGAAAATCAACCTGCTGGTTCCATTCCTCAGGACTCCATGGTCAGATTACTGCACGCATGCCAGTGTTTATCAGACCACCAGATTCTAGATTCTGAAGAAAGAGATTAAGTTTTCCTTATCAGCTTTTCTATCTGCTCCTCTGCTTCTACAACACCTTGTACAAAGTAGAGGTTAAAACATGGCTATTAGGTGTATGTATGAGTGAATATGTTTTCTAGTACATCTTAAAAAGCAGATTTTAAACGGAGTTGTCTCATGATTTCTCCATCACATTTCACAGGATTTTATCTTTCCAAATTAAGTTCAGCATGTGGCTGTGATCTGTAGCTTGAACCAGACCCATCTATGAGCATGCCTCCGGCAGGTTGATCAAAGCATCTTTTCACTATTAAAGTTTCAACCTACTTCAGTTAACATCCCTGTGGACTCACTTAGCATAAGACACTATCATTTCCATCTTCATTACAAAGTATTCTAATTATCTTCTCTAGAATTAAAGTCCTATCTCTTAATAAAAGTGATTAGTCTGGGGTCTTCATAGGGCATAAGGCAGTTTCAAGGTTTAATGCTGATTATATGCACAACTGGAAGTTAGAAAATAGACCTGAAAGCCAGAGAATATTCTGTCACTTTTTTCCTTAGCTGGAAAATATGAACAGTGATCAGAATGAAAATTTTATTATTGCTCTCTTTCCAGTCACTGTGGGAAAAAGAGCTTTGTCTTCCAGTTCTAAACACATATGCATATATATACACATATATATAAAATCTTCCCTTCTGTTTTTTAATTAATATCTTTATTATGAATAAGTATATACATTGTATGAACGACTCTTGTAAAGGTGTCCCTCCTCTCTGTCCCCTACCCACTGGGGTCCCTCCTCAGTACGCATCCTGGACCTGTCCATAGGTTAGGGGGTTATGAACAACACCTGAGGGAACCAGTTTTTCTTTTTTTCTTCCCCCATTGTGTGTTGTTGCTGAGGGGGGCAATGTCTCTGGATATTCTCCCCACCATGCTCTTACATTCTTTCTGCCCCCTCTTCTGCTCAGTTCCCTGAGTCATGGTGGGTGAGTTTTAAGTCTGCTTTATTGTTGAGATCTTAAGTATCTCTGGAACTTTGCCCTGGTTTGTGTTGGGTATCATTGGTGTCTGTCTCCATTGACCTTTCATGGGTTATCAGACCTGCTGTGGTGATTGGTCTCCTGTTTATCTCCTCACTTTCTCATAGGTTTCATTTGGGCCCTGTGTGAAGGCTAAGGTGTAGTTTGTCTCCTGCCAGGAGGTTTGTCTTCATCTAATGTCTTGTTAGTGGATGGGGAGATTGAATTTGTGAAAAAAAAAGGTAACGTTGTAGAGAATTCACTTGTCATAAGTAAAAAGGTTGTGCTTTAAAAATCATATAAATGTGTTTGCATGTGGGTAGGCACACTGGAAATATTAAATATTACTTCTTGCTTATGAAATAGGATTAAATTTAATTTGCTTTTCTGTAAAATTTCTAAATTGCATATAACATGTTTTTTATAATAGGAGAAATAATAATATCTTTTTAAAATACCACTTTTGCCCTTTTAGTCGCTTCCCAATGACTCTTTATTTCTTTGTGAGCTTCCTTTATCCTTAAGTCTGATCTGCAGCATCTGTCTCTACCTCTTCCCCCATCACTTACTCTTCAGTCTGATGTTAGTTCA
The DNA here is from genome assembly GCA_004024765.1 of Zapus hudsonius. Lineage (NCBI taxonomy): Eukaryota > Metazoa > Chordata > Mammalia > Rodentia > Dipodidae > Zapus > Zapus hudsonius. Next base: position 6,798 of record PVHP010003437.1, read on the forward strand.
TTGAACTCCCAAAGCAAACATTGAGGACATAGTGAGGATATTGCTGAAGACAGTGTTTAGTCAATATTTTCTTCTGTTAAAGGCTATAACAGGCTGCTCAGATATCAAGTGTTCATTTCACTGCATCTAATTAATCAAACGAAAAGTCCACAAAGACCATGAATATACTGAAATGTTTGTGATAGCACCATTTCCACGACGCCCCTAATATATAATCACCCATGTCTCATAAATCTGATTTTGCTTCATTGCAAAGTCCATAAACAAACAACACACACTCTTGAAGTAATTTGAGATTAACTACATAAATCAGATTTGTAGTCCATTGTTTATGACTAGAATCTTAATAATACTTTTATTATTCTTGGAAGCAAGAAAAATGGATAACTTATAGTATCATATATATATATATATATATATATCTTTATATCTTTATGCTCTGTGCTCTACCTTAGAATTTAGAAAACATTTTTCCTGATAAAAACCAATTTATATTTATTAAATTATTCTAAAAATAAAAAAGTTAATATAAATATTATGAATGTATATAATCAATTTATGTAATTATTAATTCTGTTTAGTCAGGGTCTCTCTCTGTTGTCTGAGCTGGCATAGAAGTCACTATTTAGACCTGGATGGCCTTAAAGTCACCGAGACCTCCTACCTTAGCCTCCCAAGCTATAGAATTTCAATCATGAGCTGACCCACCAAGCTTAAAATTAATCATTTTAGAATGGATCTCTCAGTACCAATATTTACACAAAGATTAAAAGGAGAGCCTTTTGACCTCTTATTTACTTACTACTATCTTTTTATTTTAGCTAAAGAAATTTGTTTTTTTTTTCAAAGTTGAAATGTATGTTTTACATGCTTCTGAATGGTTCTCCCACTTTGAAGACTGTTAGGGAGTGCAATGCATAAAAATATGATTTTGTTAGCCCTTTACAAAAGACCCTCTTCATTAAAATGAAAATACATAAAAAGTATAATTTATATAACTCTAAATTAGCAAGCAGAATACTGACTTTGATTATGCAAAGACCCATTCTTTTCAATCATTTTGCTTTTCACAGTCTCCGTAACTGACAATCAACTTTGTCAATAAACAATCATTGGAAAATGCCAGATGCAAATAATTCATAAGTTTTCAATTCTGTAATATTCTCAGAATCAATATGATGTCTCTTATTGTCTCCCTCCACCACACCCCAAGCATGAATAATGCCTTGATCTGATGTATTATGCTGTATCCACTACCCACGTATTAGTCACTTATGTGGTATTTAAGTCAAATGACCCCATCTTGCTATGTATTTGGTTCTTGGTCACCAGCTTGTGGCACTTTTTAGGAAGACTGACAACCCATTCAGAGATAGGGCCTTGTTGGAATGAGGGTCACTGGGGAAGGGCTCGGAAGTTTTATAACCCAGCCCTGCATCCCAGACTTTCTCTGCTTCCTCTTTGTGGCTGCAGTGTGACCGACCAGCGTCCTGTTCCTGCTGCTATGCCCTTCTCAACTCTTCAAAATTGCACGTCAAAATGAACCCTTTCTTTGCTTCAGCTGTTTGTTTCCTCCGATCTTTGGTGACATCATTTCTCTTAGTCACTATCACAGTTATCAGATCACCTGTCCTTGTCCTATGTTATCACAGTGTTGTGATGCTTTACCCAAGAAGTCTCCAAGGCTCTGAGTAATGATGGGATTCAGATATGCCAAAGCAAAGCCATAAAGTCATTTCTTTCAGGAAAAATGTGAAACTCCTCAAATTAAGAAAGAAAAATGGGGGTGAATCACTCAAATTACTAAGATCTGTGTTATCAACAAGTCTATTTAAATTTTCAGAGGAGAGCAATATGTATAGTCTTGCTGTCAACCCTGTAAAGTGCAAACATTAACTCCACAGTGTATAAGAAGACACAGGACTAGGCACTACCAAGGGTTTTAAGCATCTGCTAGGAGGTGGGGTTAATATTTGCCTTAGACAAGCAAGCATTGCTATATATGCACATCCTGTCTCCCTGGTCACAAGGAGCTCTTACTCCAAAAAGGAAGAAATTTTTGACATGTGAAGTTTGGACTTGAGACAGGGCATGACCTCTCTGGATAAGAGGAGCATCCTTACTAATGTTACAGTATACTAGGTTTTGCACATTGAGGCTGTAACTGGGAACTTACATGGCAACTATATGTTCCTAAGCAATGAAGACATCAGTTTCATGATCATGTCACCACCTTGAGAATCAGAAATATCCTTCTTAAGGAAGTAACCAGAAGACATTTAAGCCTAAAAGATTGGGAGTTAGCCCATCTAAGAGGGGCTTCCTGTGCAAGATCTACCTTTGGTTCAAGTGCGTAAATCCTTGAGCTCAAGCTGGTGGCACCATGGGAGAAAGCTGTAGGACCTCGAGAAGGTACAGCCTTGCAGGAGGATCACTGGTAGTGTGCCTTGATGTCTCCTAGTCTAGCTCTTCGCTTACTGTTCCTCCTCTGCTTCTTGGATGAAATGTAATATGCCTGCTCCACACTCCTTCCTCCATGCCTTCCACACCATGGAATGTCCCCTCAAAACTGTAAGCCAAATGACACTCTCCTAAATTGCTTCGCGTCTGGTATTCTGTGCCAGCAATGGATAAAATAGCTCATAAAGGGATGAATATTGTGAGACACATTTTCTGCTCAATTAATATTTCATTAAGTTCCCTTGATGTGCTGCTGGGAGACCTGAGAACAGAACAACTGTAGACATTCTCTAGACATGAAAATGGAAGCATCTCTTAAGGCCAATTATCAGTGATATTTCAGCACCCAATCTCCTTACCTTTCTGGTCTGGTTACCACAAAGTTCCTGCATAGTGGCGAATATCACCAACTGTGAACTCTGAATGTTCACATTGAGAATTCAGAATGACATCTTAAATCTTAGGCATCCAAACACCCATCCAACCATCCAGTATTCATTCATTCTTCTATTGATCATCCATCTATCCATCCAAACTAGTCACATCTACCTTATAAACTGATAAGTATCCTGCTTGATGCCATGTCATTATCAAGGTGGAAAACTCTGCTAGGCAGATTTGAATCGAATAGACAGATGTGAGTTTAGGACATGGAGGCACAAGCTGAATGCGAAAGCAGTTAAGAGGACCTGCATGTTTGAAGGATCATGTGACCTGATTCCCATCTACCAGGCAGTTTGTCTGCTGACCTCACTCTGTTCATTGAGGACCATTACCACGGAAACCATAATTCTTTCTTTTGGGCTATTAACATTCACTGTGGTGACATTATTTATCAAAGACTATAAACCTGAAACTTAATAAAGCAAACTTAAAGGCGATTCATGGGTACAATAATGCCCTTGGGTCAAACGTTTGCTTTACTAAATGGCAAACAGTTTCCAGCAGTGAAACATGGCTTCGTTTCCCTTTAGTGCTGTTGGAACACCTCTACAATAGTAATTGTCAGGAGAAACTTACTTTCAGCCACATCATCACTGATGTCGTTTGTCATCGCTGGACATTCTGACCAATAACAAAGAGGAATGTCTGAAACAGGACGGCTGTTGACTAAGCAGAGAAGCAGCCAAGGACATGAGGAGCATGAGGGACAGGTGAGCTGTGTTTGTGGTGACACTTCTTGAGGAGTCCTGTGGTAGCTGTGAGCAGGGAGATGATTTTAGTAGCAGTCACGTAGGTAACTCAGGCTCTCCCAGTACCTGATGGTTTCCTGTGGCCATGAGACTGGGTCTCTTCAGAGGGATATCCTGTAGCGCTGATCATACACCTTCTCACTCCTGACCTCATCAACAAAATTTTTCAGAGCCAACTTTATCTCTTACACATTCCATATTTTATAGTTATTTTTTATTTTTAATTGGCAACAAATTATCCATTTTTCCAAGTACTACATGTTTGGAAATCTGTCTGGATTGTTTCAGTAATTAGTATTTATTTCCTCAAATATTTATCTTCTTTTGTGTGTTTTAAAACATTGAAAAAAATCTGTTCTTTTAGTGATTTTCAAGCCTACGATGTGCTACTAACCAATCATCACATTGTGTAACAGATCTTTTGAACATTTTCTCTTGTCAAAGCAAAATTTTATATACTCTCACCAACATCCCCACAACAGTAGCTAATAATCAAAGTTCTCTGCTGTATTTCTGAGTTCATCTAAGATTTGAGATTCCATATTATAAGTAATCTCAGTGGTGTTTATTTGTGATGTGTGTTCTACAGGTGGGTTCCATGTGGATCAGGACTTCACTGTGTGCATGTGCCATATCTGCATTATCCACTCATCAAGCAAAGGCCATGTCTTCATTCAGCATCTTTGTGATGTGCACAGCACACGTGAAAGATCACTACCAAGGTCTGATTTCATCACTTCCCTTGGAAACATGTATTGGTGTACGGCTTGGACACACACACATACACACACACAACAAACACAAAGACACACACAACTCATACAAACACATTCACACACATGCACATGCATACACTCACAAATACACGCACACATACAACACACACCATGCACACACATGCACACACACGCACACATACACACATGCACACACACACACACAGGCACGCACTGCAGCGGAGCTTGGAAACAGCACATGCGCACCGGGGTAGGACTGCTACATTCCACCTGGGAGAAGCATCCTCCCCAAGTGGCTGCAAGCATTGCTCCCTTTCAACAGGCTCACGGGCATTTGTTGCATTTCATCGTTTGACAGGCTCAGGTGATGTCTCATTGTCCCAATGCTCAGCCATCTTTCTGCTCCTCTGCCAAATCTCCCTTAACTTTGCATGCACCATATCCCCCCTCCTTGGGGTCTCTTTCCTGGGGTCGTTGCAGCGTTGTCTCCTCAGAGATATCTCTGGCCACTGCGTCTCAAGCAGTCTGTTTTCCTTCTATTTCTCTTAAGCAATCTGTCTCATCCTGTGCAGGATTTGCTGTAGTTGGTGTTCCTTAAGGTATATTTTGCTTTTGTAAATTCTCCTACTTACTAGTTTTCACCTTTTTCCTATTTGCTGAGAGCAGAGACTCTTGAGCTTCAGTTAACTTTCATCTGCCTCATTGTTTGGGTGACCCTGTGTTCAGTTTCATTATTAGTAAAATTGAGATAAAAACAATATTTACCTCATAAGGTTACTCTCAGGTTTAAGTGAATCAATTAAAATAAATTCCTTGTAACACCGTCTCTCTCATAGTCGCGTTAAATTATTTTTTATCCCATCCCTTAGAGTAGTAATAATGAGACCTTAGCCTTCCACCTCAAGGCTGACCCCCATATTCTGAACATAGTATTTGGCAATGTGGATACTTAATCGAGATTGGTTGAATAAATGTAAGAAATGTATAGGGGAATAGATTTGAAAAAGCAATTTAAGCCAGCGATGGAAAGAAAGCTACTATTATATAATGAAGGGGGGTGGGTGGAGTGGAAGTGTTGTTAGCCCAGTTAGCTGTAACCCAGTATTAACGAGGCCAAGGTGACAGGGTTGGTACCTCTGTGGGTCCCACTTGGGTTTGCTCCCTGTCCTGATCCTTTTCTCCACTTCCCTACTGCTAGTCAGCAGTCCTGAGCAATGGTGCCTGGAAACCTAAAGAAATAACCTTTGTCCATTGAGGACAAGACCTATTCCTAAACACTGGTGTGAATTTTGGAGTTAGCAAGGTGACTTATTTTAGCACTAGGTCTCAAGCAAGTCAGGCCTCTGAGCACACATGTTTCCTTTCCAGCTATATTACCAGCGCTCACCAGTTCACCTGAAACTGAAGTTAGAACTCAGAAAGTTTTGTTTTCCTCCTTTCCTGAAATGATTTTGGCTGCCACCAGGTGGTACTAGGTAAGCATAACTAAACAAAAGTGTAATTTTATAATGCCCAAAATTGTTACCAGCTATAGAAATGTTTTTATTTACAACTTATTGAAACATAAATATTGTATAAAACATATTCTATTTCTTTATTTAGACTTTTAAAAATGTAGTTTTTTTTTAATTCAAAATTGCACTTGGCTGTGTAGAAAACTCCATCTGTCTGGAAATAAGCCTTCCATTTTTTGTATTTCATCTGAAAGAAATCCTAGACCTTGATGATATCAAAACTCCATGAAACTCTGGACTCTGAACTTCATCCTTCTCCCTCTCCCCTCCCTCCTCTTCCTCTTCTTCCTTCTTCTTTCTGCCTCTCTCATCTCCCTCCTATTCCCGTCTCTCCCTTTCATCATCTGTCCATGCTTTTTGTCCAGATCCATAGACACAAGTTTCTGCCTGCTTCAGTCCACTCATTTTAACATGGGGATAGAAGACCATGCCTAAAGGGGTTGTGGGAATATGAAAGCCTGTCCACATTGTGAAAGAGCCCTCAGGAAATTCATCCACTCATAATACATACTAAATGACTTTCGAACCCATTTTAAGAGAAAACTTCTCACAGTTCATTTTCTTTCTTTAAGGGCAGGTCACTTTGTGCTAATTCACAGAGATGGCCAGGACCGACCACACCAGCGCGGGGCTCTGAGAACCATCATCAGTATGAAAAATTCCCTCCAGCTTCAATGATTTTTCGCTACTTTTCATAACTACTTTCTTTACTTCTAAACTTAACCACACTGTTACCTGATTAATGCAGAGTATATCTTTCAACACAGACTGGAAAGGTGCCCTTTGCTTTCCTCTCTATAGATTATGGAGAATTACATCCTTTCATCCGCCCAAACATAATAAGCTGGCCTTTTCTTCCTAAATAAAAATAGGGTAAATAAAATAAAAAATAAAATAAAATAAAATAAATAAATTAAAAAAAGGGTAAATAGTTTTCTATTTCTAGTTTTTCAAGGATCATGTACACTTCTAAGTTTGTATCTTAGTGTCCTTTTAAAAATTTACCCTTCTTTTTTCTTTCCTTTGTTATAATATTGTCATTTGAAGATATAACTACTTCAAAGTTTCATTGCATTAAAATTTTAGTCCATTTTTCATTAGGAGTTGTGGCCTTATTTGAGAGGCAAATTGAGTTTTTATTTACTCACATACTCACTATTCAAATCCATGGGGTTCTTAGTGACATTTTCCATACATGTGTAACTGTACTTCGTTCATTTGTCCACATCAGAGTTCCTTGCTGATCCCTGCCCTCCCTTTCAAAGTCCACTTGTCCTGATACACACCAGGCCTGATACACACAGGGCTCCTACATGGAGGCCACCATGGTCCCAGAACTCTGTAGTGCTACACACAGGGAAATGTGTAGAAGACCAGAGGAGAGATAAAGCAAGGAAGCTGTGCTATCAATAGGACTTCGTCAGAGTACACATACAAAAGATTGATTAAAATTTCCAACCCTTATAATTAAATAGACATTTATTTGATAGTCAAGTCAATATCTCTTCTTAAACAAAACATTTTTTCTGACTTTTCAATTTAAGTTTAATTAGCCCAATGTAACAGATTTGGAAGAAGTCACTATCAAGGTTTGTATTGGATGGTGTTGAGGCTTTTCATACTTTCTATCCCTCTGTGTTCGGCTTAAAGCAATGGCTATTTTCTCATTTCATTTTATTCTGGGCAATATGGCGAAAAGAAATGTAGTTATTTTGAAAAACCTCTAAAGGATAACTCAGTGGAATTCAATAAAAGTCAAGGTTTCTGTTCACGCAGATGGATGAGATGGATGGCCCCTTTCTCATGACTCTCAAGAGCACACCATGGCGCTCACTGGTTTATTTTATTATCTTTATTATTGATAATTAGATACATTGTCTGAGCAAATCTCTTCCTCTCTGTCCCCAACCACTGGGGACCCTCCTTGGTGTACATACTGCATCTGCCCTTGGGGTAGAGGGTTATGAATTGCACAATGGGTAGCCAGTATTTTTTCCCATTGTGTGTTGTTGCTGGGGGGGGGCAATGTTAATCAGCTATATTATATGTATATTTAAATGTCTCGTTGCATACCAGGCACATAGAATTCCACAGCGGCTAACTATGCATCTTCAGACAACATCTTTCAAATGGAATTTGTAGAGACTGAGGAAAAATACATAATCACATTATAGCTATTTATTAAAGGCACATGAACATTGAAGAGACTATTTATCAAGTTGTCAAGGACCATAACTTCTTAAAGTAAGTCCTGCTCATTTATCCTCACTGAGATTGTAACCTAACTTACTGAAATTCAGTTTTTTTTTTTTAATTTAAAAGATGTGTGGTTGCCCTCTGCTAGGGACAGAGGACACTAAGTGGGAATTTTTATGGAGTTTTGATTACTTGGATGAATAGAGATGCATTGGTCAGGAGTGCATCATGTATAAATCAAGCTGAGAAAATCAGTGTCCTATGGTACTGGGGCAGTTAGATTTTTCTTGTCTTCTGTGGCATTCACCTTCCTACTGGAGGCTTTTGTCTCTGCCAACTGATTATGGATTCTTTATGCTTGATTACATCCCAATAATATCCTGTTCCTATCCTAATTCATCTCAGGTGAAGTGTATGGTTCGTGCCTAAAATGAACTTATGGGCTGAGTGTGAATGAACAAAGACTCTCTAGCCCAAAAGTCCCAGGACTAAGAACTGACTGTGCTCTTTTATGCCTGAAACCTGTGGGAGAGTCACTGTATTTGTGAGCCTTGGTTTTAACATCTGCCAAATGAATATATAGCACAGAACTATAAATGGCGATCAGCAACAATTTCCAGTTCAACAGATATGGTAGTAAAATGAGAAAATTCGTACAAAGTGCAAAGTCTATGCTACATAGTTGACAATTAGTAAACAGCTCTCACAGTGGAAGAAAGACTTGCTGTCCTTTACAGTTTTATGTACTTATGTGACTGGTAACAGTGCTCCAAAAATGATCATCTATAGTTACCTCATATACACTGCCATATAAAAAGGGAGAGTTTTGTGTTGGATTGCATGAAAATATTATTATTATTATTATTATTATTATTATTATTATTATTATAAGTGTGTGTATGTATGTGTGGGCCACTGCATGTGTATGTAGATCAAATGGTCTTGTGTCTTCCTTTTCTTCCATATTTTCTGAGCTAGGGGCTCTCTGTTTTTTGTTGTTGGGAAGGCCAGTCTAGGTTTGTTGGGATTATAGAGGCTTGTGCCACTTTTTGTCTGTCATTACATGGATGCTAGGGAGGATTAAACTCATCAGTAGGCTTGTAAGCAAGTGCCTCTAACCACAAAGAATCTCCCCATCTCAAAAATTGAAAGAAAAGAGTACAGGAGCAAAACACATCTTCAGTGTGGAAACATCTTGGTTGAACATATCTTGTATTCATTCATTTAAATCACTAAATCCTAAATTAGCAGTAACCTTAGGTCATAAATGAAATACCAAGTCAAATTCTAGCTTTTGTCCCTTTCAAATAAGTGGGGAAAATGTCAAAGGCAATTGCATTAATAATATATTCAAACTCCTCATTTTATTTTTCTTATAAGAAATAACCTTACATTATGTAGAAAAAAATTACTAGGACACCCTATACAGCTCCTCATCAATTAAACACTTGAAGAGAATATCCCAAATTGATTTTTTGAAGTTAATTTAAAAGTTACTTGACATATGAACTCCCTGTCCTCCATATATGGATAAAGATTTCTGTCTCTTTTGAATCTCATCCCTAGTTTCACAATCAACTATGAATTACGTTTTTATTTCTGTGACCAAAAAAGACCCAAATATTTATAAAATGATCTATTTCTTTTAGCTCATGATTACAGAGGTGTCTAGTCCATTGTATTGGAGACGGACTAGCTGACATCATGTCCGGCAGGTAGCAGAATGAAGCAATGACAGGAAAGGGCCAGGGTAAATTATCCCCAAGAACAAGCTCTGAGCGACTTACTTCCTCCAATCAGGTGGTCCAACGCTTCCCTGTTGCACCACCTCCCAATACTCTACCCAAATTTGAATCCATCAATAAACTACAGCATCCATTAGGTCAGAGCCCTCCTAGTGTTATTTATGAATATCCTAGGTATCGCTCAACCCAGTCAAACTGACTATCAAAATTAGCATTGCTTCATTAACCACTCTGCTAAAAGATTAATAGTAATTGTGTGATTTGTTTATTTAAAGGTCTTTAACTAGAAAATTTGATCTCTAAGGTTAGGCACCATGTGGTCATTGACTCCTCACTAGAATCTTCCAGGGAACAGGGAACACAAAAGACCCTGAGTGACATTCTGAAGATACGGAACGAGTGATGAGGAAGCTGCTTGAATTAGGGAAAAATCTAAAATCTCTGAGTACTTGAACAAAATTTTTAAGGTCTCTGATGAGGTTTGATAAAGCAAGGACATGTTGTAGAAATACAGTGATGCACAGTAGTAGTTCACATGGTATCTTACCTAACAGGGACCACAGGTTTCATGGTGATCATTATAATTATTGTCATTATTAAATAATTAGTATATGGAGAATGACTCTTTAATGTGATGATGAGTGTCCACTCCTGGAACTCTTGACACCCTTCAGGGGTATTGTCCCCGATTCCCACTCCTATGAAAGCTCTATTTAAATCCCTTTTTAAAATTTGTATCCAGCTCCTGGTTCCTCTTAGCCTTCAGCAGAAAGCATCTTCTGGCCTCAAATACAATGCCAGAGACTGATCCAGACGACTCATGGAGGAGGTTATCCAGCGGATTGGGGAGGGGAGGGCAGCAGGGAATTGGGGATAACAACTCATTGTTTGTCCACTAAATATGGACTCATTATGGACAATGAAAAAAATTTTAAAATGTAGCATTGGTAAGAACGCGAGTCTCTCTTCAAGACTCCACTCCTGCTATTATTCACTTCGGAGGATGAATTACATTGTTGTTGTCAGCCATTCATGGTTATCAGTAATGCCAAAATAATAAAATTATGAACAAACCCGCTTTGTTTTTAAAAGCTCAATGATAGGTCACCAAGGATAATGACTTTAACATTTTGTTTTTTCCTCTGATAGACAAAAAGAAATTGCAGAACACAGACACATGACCTACAAAATGAAAATGTCCTAAAACCTTCTGATATTCAACTAATTCTAATTTTCTATTTCCCTTGACTAGAAAATTTTCACATTGATCCAGAAAAATTATGTTCACAGAAATTATAGTTTTAGTAATTACTTAGGCTTATAAAATCTTTATGCAATTATCAGAGGTCCAAATACTAAATTTAAAAATTTCCCATTGCCATTTTAAAAACTTGAATTTTTCATTTGGATTCTATGCCCTGTGTGCTACACCAATAAAGTTTGAACACATACTCCTTCTCATTGATGCTGATACAGATTAGGAGTAGTACAGCTTTCTTTAGCAGGTAGTTAGCTAGGACCTGGTGCAAAGACGCAGGACCATACTAGAACTCAAGTCTGATCTAGTCTCATTTAAGATGGTGAGAAGCAGCAGCTTCCTGATGTTTTTACTATTATGATTACTACGACTACGACTACTACATTCTTATTATTATTTAATTAGAAACTTTGTTGTATGGGCAAATAATGTGATGGTCCCATTCCCCTCATATTATCCTATTCTATGCCCTCGCCCGCCGCCCATTCCACTGAGGCCCCTCCTTAGTGGGGTTATTGGAATTTAACATGGGATTAGGGGTTATGAATTCAGCAGTTAGTCACTGTGGGAGGTGTGGGTAACACCTCTGGATACTCCTTCCCACCCTGTGGCTCTTATGACCTTCCCACCCTCTATTCTGCAATGTTCTCTGATTTTTTTTTATTTTTATACTATACACCTACATAATTTTATTAATTCTTATATCATAGCTCCATCCATTTTGCTTCTATGCACAATTCAATTCAACATATACTTATTTTCCATTTTTATATGATAAGTACTGGAATAAGTTTGGGCTCCAGATCTTAATGAATTCACCAAAGTCCTTATGGGAATGGTCACCTGACAGAAATTAGAAGCTGCTTATAATTTTGCAAGTAGTTCTATCTGTTTTAGTTTTTATTATTATCATCATTAGTAGTAGTAGAACAGTAAGTAAAAACGTTGTATGAACAAAATCATGAATTGGTACCATTGTTTCCCTCCTCCCTGCCCCGATTCCATGGAGGGCTCTCCTCAGATGATTGCTGGTATTCACCATGGGGTTGTGGGTTATGAGATGTGAGAGCAGCAGTCAGTTAATGGGGATGCGCAGGCAATGCCTCTAGATATTTTCTTACAGTCTTTCCATCCCCTCTTCTGCAATTTCTCTGAGACTTGATGGGTGTGTTTTAAGACTATGTTGATGTTAAGCTCTTAGCAGCTTCTGGATTTCTGCTTTGGCATATTTTGAGTATCCTCAGTGTCTGTCATCATCACCCTAGGGCAGGATGTCAGGCTAGCTTGTAGAAGCATCACTCTTGGGAGGGCAAGGGTAGATACAGACAAAACTCAATACAAAATAAATTGGTACCATAGATTCTTTTCTCTCGAATAGAGTAAAAGATATAATACCCCAAAAGAGCAGAGGGATATAATTTGGTAAAGGCCCTGAAGAGGGTGGGATGAAGCCTAACCCTAAAACATGTGGGTATGACTTATAATTCCCAGAGCCAGATCTGTTGCTACCCACATTGAGTTGTTGATCCGAGATACCTATGAGGTCTCTCATAGGTCTCAAAACAAGACAAAGCACGTGGTTACCTGCCTGATGTCAAGACCCTATTGCTGAAGACACCACATGCTGCTGAAAAAGAACAGCAAGAGACCCAGCCAGAATCTGAAAGGAAGCCAGCTTCAAGTCAGCCCTTAGAGGGCTGCAAAGCACTACATGAGCTGCTAGGGAAAATTGGCCAATGATGTTGGGAGGGAGCAGAGGATACCTATACAAAAGCAACCAGTAGGACAAGATGTACATACCTGTGCAAGAGTGGCACCCAGCATAGGTAGGTAACCAATGGCTCTCTGATGAAGAGATCCTGTCAGTGGTAAAGAACCCATAGCTAGAACTGGGATCCAAATCAGAATCCTGTGGAGGCCAAGAGTCTGGACTCCAAGGAGAAGCTTCCACCAGCCTTGAGCCTAAAGAGGGGCTCCACCATCAAAATCTCCAAATTAACAATGTTTACCCCTTTTAACCTATGTAGATCTCACCTTCCATTGGAACATCTGTTTTTCTTTTTCAGAAGACAGCAGAGAGTCATGGAAAAGCAAAATCAATCAAGATAAAAAATGACACCTGACCTCCTGTCAGAAGATGAGCCACCTCTCCCACATCAGCTAGGCCCCATGTGTTCCCTGATTCTTGAACTCTTCAGGGGCATGTCTGGCCTTTCAGAATCAGCGTTCCTCCTGGGCCTGCCAACCAATCAGTTTCCTCCTTATGTATCTGAGCCTGGTGATGAGGTTCATTCTAGTTGGATGCCTGTCCCATTTAAATGGATCTGAGCAAACTTTGTGAGCCCCTTAACCTCAGAGGCTCCCTTTTCCCACTCCACAATTTTATTTTCCTTTCCTCTCCCTAGCAAAGCTGGGAAGGCGCCTGGCTTTCTCTTATCACAAGTTTGACAAGTTCATAGATTCCAGGCCTGACTCCCCCTTCCCCTGAGTGGGAGGTATTTCTAGCTAGAGCTCAAACCTAGATGCTAAAACTGATTGGTCAGATATGGACCAACCAGTTGTCTCTCTGACTTACCTGGCAGAGGTCTTAAAAAGTGATCCTAAAGGCTGGGTTGAAGGGGTGGCTAAAGGTTTTCCCCGCATGAACCTTTTCCTCATGGTGGGAGCCCTCTGTTATTTTTCCTTCTTCTGTTTGTTTAGCTAAACAGGATAGATTTTGCTAAAACCTCTCCCAGGTGTTTTCTCCACACTGGTGGCAGGAGAACTCTGTGACTTCCCATTCTCTTGTAATAAATCTCCCACTATACCTTATGCTCTGGTGGTCTATAATTTTAATTCTTGAACTTTATAGACAAGAATTCAGGTACTCCTTAAGTTCTGAGGTACACTGGAATTTACTGGGTACTAAATTCTAATCCCCAGCTCCACCACTCCATTCTCTTACCTCAACTCTCCCTAAAATAAATCTCACAATATACCCTTCTCTGAGTTTGTTTCAATTCTTTCCTGATGGGGCCAAGAGCTGTAGACTCCAGAGCTACTCTTGTGGGAGTTCTAAGCCCACTCAGAGCTCTCTCCTTCAATCAGTGCACTTGCTGGTCTATGAATTTACTGTGTAAGTTCAGCACTTCATGAAAAAATATAAACTAGAAAACTACTGTAACATTTGTGAGTAAATATGATTATTAAGAAATAAGAAAATACAAGTGATCAAAAATTTCCCTGATTCCTACATCAATGACATTGACCATCTCTTATTTCTGAGTATTGTGTATGTTCATTCCTAAGTGACCTTTAAAGAATATCATGACAGGAAAAGGCCTCTTAGATATTTCTCAGTGTTTTAAACAAACTTCTTTTCTTTATTTTCCTTTTTATTTTATTTGAGAGCAGAAAAAGAGGGAAAGTAAGAGAGAGAGAGAGAGAGAGAGAGAGAGGAGAGAGAGAGGCATACAGAATCTTGTTACTGTAAAGGAGCTCCAGATTCATGTGCAAATTTGTACATCTGACTTTACATGGGTAATGAGGAACAAACCCAGGTCATAGCGCTTTAATGGATGACCCATCTCCCAGCCCTGTTTCTCTTTCTTATAAAACTATTTTCTACTAAATAATCTTGGATTATTCTGATCATATACCCTGGCCTACTCTTGTAAGCAACTGAAATCTTTGGAACCTGATTTCCCATAACAATAGCACATATCCAGGCATGGAGAAGAGCTTTGGCCATCAAGAAGCCAGAATGTGTGACACCCTTCTTTACTGATTTGAACTAAGTGCAACTTCCCCTTAGTCCTTTTGTGAGAGGTGAGGGCCGGAGGATCACTTTAATGTGTCAGGTGCTAGAGATTCAATGATAAATCAGGAGCAGCAACAATTGAAAGAGAAAGGTTAGCGAACAATTAGCAATGAACATTCTAAACTCCACAGGCTTCTAATCTAGGGATGCTGAACAGAGTGCAGCATCCCTTTAAAAAAAGAAAAGAAAAGAAAAGAAAAACAAGACAAGGAAAAAATACCCTAGTGCCCAGTAGGGATAAAGCTCTATTTGCTTGTTCGCCTACTTCCCAAGCTGCATGCAAATTCAGTGTGTGATTCTGCTGAGCTCCCACAGATGCTCTGATACCCCCCCATGCAGCATTTATTTGTGAATTTCAAAGGTTTCATAAGAAACCCTTGAAAGAAAAATAAAGCGTAAATATTTTGAAAAGGGGTTACAGTTTACCGGCAGTAATCCTTTCCTAGATAGGAAAAATGGCAAATCTTGGTAGATCAGAGAATGGTCACTTTAAAAATAATGCCTTATCTGACATGCAATCTGTTAGCAGCATTTTCTCAGGCAATCCCTATATGCATTCAATTTCTTTGTCATTCATTGCAGTAAAAAAGCATAATGATCCAAAAGAGGATTGTTTGCAGTAAGCATAGAGACATTCAGAACAAAGAATTTCATAGGACACAAACATGGAGGAAAGAAAAAATAATGCATTGCTTATCCAGCTTTTGAGTCACCTTGCCAGGGAGCTGGGTGTATTTGAGAGGAAAAGGGAAGAAATCAGGTTGATCTGAACACTAAAATGTGTATGTGATAGGATATGCATGCAATTTTGATGAAGTAAGAGAATGGGTCCTTTTCTTATTTTTATACAGAGGTTGGAAAACATAAATGATCCATTGTTTATAGTTTAGTGATAAAAGCAAACATTGGTCTCCAGACTCTTGTAATGCTACCAAGATGCCCCTTACTGGACACGAAGATGGTTCTATCCACCTTGCTGTTGCCATTTACCATCATATCCTTGTCTGAGTGTGAGAGGTGGTCTCATGTGCTAAAGTGAAATGCTGGTTAGCAAGAAAATGAGGACCAGAAGCTCACATTTGGACCAGAAGTAGCACTCCTGTCCCTCATGGATAAGACAGGTTTTTCCTAGGATCAGGCTGAGCTCCTAAATGATGGATGGAATCAATTTAAAGGTGACAGGGTGGGTCTCAGCTAGTATGGGATTACCTAAAAGGAAGCAATATGTTTATTTTTGTTAGTGACACTCATATAAAACATAGGATTTATGCACTGGACAGTAATTGGCATATAATCAATGGTAGCTGCCCTTTTCTGTGTTAGTACTGTGATTTCTTACTAGAATAGCATGACTTCAACCATGATCAATCCATTTCTGTGCTTCTAAGTATAGAGATCTTGACATATACCTCTCTCTAAGTTTCATCCAGATCACACTGTTTTATATTATTTTTAAGACAAGAATTGATTTTGAGTCCTTTTCTCTAGACTTATTACTTACTTCAGACACTTACAAGCAGACATCTAATTATACTGAAAGGGAAAATTCAGAGCAGTTCAAGAGAGGAACTTAACTTAGGTAGTGACAGCATTTTCTTAAAGCTATATGGCTTCATCACAGTACGACGTTGCTTTAATTCTATGATGCCATCAATTCAGTCTCAATGTTTTTCCCTACTAAGGAAAATATTCGATTTAATGTATAGGTTAATTGTGTTATATCTTGTATTTCAGGACAATATAATAATTATACATTTTTAAGTTAAGAAATTGATGCTCACATTAACATAAAAATTACATGGAATCTTCAATACTTCCATGTTCTCTAATGTTTACCTAAATTATGACATAAAAAAGTAGCACAAGCCCTAATCACTTCCGTTTTGTTAATGACAGTTGTGTCGGTTGCTATTATCAATCCATCTCCAGTTCATCTCTTGGGATAACAGGCAGGCCACTAACCAGCACAAGCTCCCCTTTCCTCACACAGCGTCTCAGGGCAGAACCATTCTTAATGGAAGGTTCCGGAATTCCAGCATGGGCTTGATTGCATCTTGTGTTCTAAACAGCGAATAGAATTTGCTGTTTTGTTTAAAGGCAAATGAATGAGAGTCCTTTCATTGAAAGAAAATCAAGTAGCATTTTGCAGCTGATTTAGCTTTTTTTTCCTTTAACTTTTGACAGATATTTAGTTTTTCCATTCTCAAGTGGTAAATGCTGGAAGACAGGGGTTTGCAAACATTTTCTGTAAACGCCACAGTTTAAATGAGCTGTGTAGGCTGTGCAGACTCTGGCCCAATTATTCAACCTGGCCTCTGCTTCCCAGGAGTAGAAATTACCATTACAGAAATGAATGGGCATAGATATATTCCAATAAATCTTTATTTACCAGAATAAGTAGGCTGCATTTGGCCTGTGAGCTCGTTTGAGGAGCCTTCTACTTGGGGGCATTAAATTATTTTTTCACCTTGTTTACCAAATACATAAAATTAGGCAAGTAGTAGTTTTGGGTGTATTCATTCATTTATTTGAGAATTATAATTATGGGGCTGGAGAGATGGCTTAGCAGTTAAGCCACTGGCCTCCAAAGCCTAACAACCTGGGGTCAATCCCCCAGTTCCCATGGAAAGCCAGTTGCATAAAGTTGCACATACACCTGGAGTTCATTTGCAGTGGTTAAAAACTCTGGCATGCCCATTCTCTCTGTGTCTCTCTCTGTCTCTGCTTGTGATTAAGTAAATACATAAAATATTCCTGAAAAGAATTACATTTTTACATTTAGTTAAAAGCCACGTATTGGTGCTTACTAGGGATCAGGAACTGTATTTTAATTTGTGCCATCTGAAGACACAGTGAAGATCATGAAAAAAAGTTCTCATGAGGCATCATTTAAATTTTATGGGTGGGAGACAGGAAACAGTAACTCTACATGCACCGTTCTCCATAATAATCAGTGTGTGACATTAAATTTATGTAACCGAAGAAAGCCTGTCAGAGACATGGGTACCTAGTACTGGAAAGGAAATTCTCAGAGAAAGAATTCTTTAAGTTTCCAGAAGATAGTCATAAGGTTCCATTTTGGAAGAAGTTTAAAATTCTAGGCTGAGAAAATGCAGTACTGACCAAGCTCCAGGAACATGGGCCGAGGAGCCTCAAGTGAGAAAAGTCCAGACCCCGAGATACACTGCAGGATGATATTGACCCCACACTGGGCTGGCAAGCTCGTATTTGTGGAGGTCATATGGAAAACACAGTGATGAAGGATTTGGGGAAGCAGAAGGGGTCCCATAATTTTATGATCCCTGAGTTTGAGTCCTGTTTTATCTTAACAAAGAATCAATAGAAACAAACTCAAGGAGGATAAATTATGAATTTTTAAGTTTATTTATGGAGGAATCACAAAATTGTAGTGTTTATTTAAGGGAAATTGATACCTAGGAAGAAGGCTAGAACAAAGTCATAAGCACGTGGAAAGTAGGAAACATGCACTGATGTAGAAAACACTGCAAAGCCCATGAACTTCATTTAGGAGAAATGGCTGGGCAGAGCCATGAACACATGGAAGACATAAGATATAAAGTGATTTAGAAGAATTAATCTCAGAAGGCACAGCTTCCGCCTGGAGCCTCCTCAAGAAAGAAAGTTCAAAGTAGAGCTCGATTGAGAATAGAAGAGAGTGCCAGGCAGTGAGAAATGGGTATTAAAGAGAACTGTACCCATAAATGCCCAGAGTTTAGAGAAATGACACAGGTAGCAAGCCCAGAATTTAGAGGAGATACCCAGAGGGTAGATCTGGAGTGTAAGGAAAATACACACGAGGTAGATTCAGAGGCCAGAGAAAAATCATGCACATAATTAAAGTGAGTGGTTACCTCAAAGTATAAAGCAGAAACAATCAGAAAAACCACCCATTCCAAGAAGCAGTATTCTGCTTCCCCTCACTCACCCCACTAGGCTTTGGAGCCAGGGAGCCAGACTGAAGAGTGTCCGAACAGAGATCTCAGAGCTATGGGATACAGAAAACCAAAGGCAGTCTTTATAGTCCATTGAATATGTATTCTTTCTCAAATTCAAGTATTCCTGATTGGTTTGTAGATTAGAAGGGGCAGGCTCCAGGGCCAGCCCCCTGGTAGTGAAGTCCACCCTTCTAGGTAGTCTGCTAGACTGTGGGGTGCAGGGGGCGCTGAGCTGCTGTAGCTGAGTCAGACAGGAGTTCCGTTGCTGCCAAGGCAGGGTGGAGGGGTGGCATCAGTTTTCTCTGGGTCTCTGATCATAACTGAAATTATCTAAAAGAAGCGAGTGTTCTATTTCTCCTTCAATAGTAAACATGGTTCTTGGTTTTGTCCTGCATGAATTTTCAACTATGGCAATAAACACAAGACAGAGTCAATTTCATCTGGGTGACTTCAGCAGTCATAGTAAGGCATGCTCAGAAGGCCCGCTGTGCATGAACTGCAATAATTTTGTCATCTTTCAGTTCTTACTAGGGTATTTTTGAAAACATAAGGTCCATGTCTTTGTTTTCCATTCGGCTGCACAAATTATTTAGTAGGCACTAATCAGATGGGGAGAAATCATGAGGATTTGGAAGTCAATGCAACTAACTTGATTTTGTGGAGGGAGTGGGGGAGTAAGAGAAGAGAAAGAGAGATTTCCCCAACAAATAATATAGGCTTTATTGTCTGATAAAGGAGAACAAGGGAGAGGAGGAGAGCCAGGAAGAAACACACACAGACACACAGACACATGCGGACACACACACACGTGGACACACACACACGTGGACACACACACACACACACACACACACACACACACATGAGAGATGGCAAGTGAAAAAAATGTCAAAATCTTCAAAGTACCAATGAAGGTTTGTGTGAAAAATTTTATATTCTGGTTGTGTGCTTAATAATGAAATTCCATTAATCATTAATGACCATAGCCTATGTTGTCCTACAGAGTGATTGTCATGTCATGAAAAACATTTTGTTTAGAATCAATTTGTTAACTATGTGTTGCTTTAATTATTCATATGTCTGTAAAGCTTTCGGTGTCACAGATGAGCCTCGGATTAAGTAAAGATTGCTGAGAAGTTGTTCAAAGGTGAACGTAGAAGAGAAACACATGCCAATAAGTTTACTTGTCCATTAACAAGAGGTCCGCACAGTTCTCCTCCTGCTTCCAATAGTCAAGAATATGGAAAAGTCTTACATGTCTTTCTGAAGGAGCAACTTCTGGGCTGCAAATCCAACTCTACTGGTTTTTTTTTTTTTTTTAAAGAATTTATCATGGTTTGTAACTCACAGTTTTATTTTGATCTAAAAGAAGGGGTGTGGAAATAAAGCACATTTCTTGACCTCTCCCTGCTCAATTAATGAATCATTTCAGACTCCCGCTTCTCTGTGTATAAAGACGAAGGAAGGAGATTTTATGCACAGCAGTACAAATGGAGTAATTCGAAAGAATGGGAACAAAGAAATTGCACTAAAGATGCTTTTATAAATTTTACTTTGTCAAGTGTTTTATTATACTGAAAGCTTTTTGAATAAAAAGAATGTGTTTCTTGCTTTAAGACTGCATCCTTAATTCTACTTGTTCATATTGGCATGAAGTGATATGTCAGCATCAGGAGGCACTTTTTTTCTTTAAATTGTTATAAAAATGTGTAGTGAAAATGTGCTTCTGACATTTCTCTTCCCAACACATGGCTCCTCCCAACAGGCCATTCTACACCCTATTAGTCTCTGCATGAAAATAAGGTTCACTGACCACTAGCCATAGCAAACCAAAAATACCTGCTAAATGTCTGAAGCATAAAGGAATGGAGAGCTTTCTTACTGAATGAATTACAATGCAACAACTTCCACTATACTATTGGGCTTTTAAGCAAGAAACAAACAACTACTGGTAAATTGATATTCAGCTTTTATAATGTCCAAAGTTTCTTCTTTATTTTTTGCCTATATAAATGAAGCTTTTGTTCAAGCTAAACAGATATCATTTTATTAGCACATATTAACTGTACATAATAATGTTTCATTAAGATGTTTTCATACATACAATGTATTTGACCCCATTACCTTCTCGAATCCCCTTCCCACCCTGATGCCTTTCTTCTTCCCAAGTGATTCCCCTTCTATTTTCATACCTTTTGTTAAATTGAGACCTTTATTCTATGAACATAGAGTCATTTGTTCATGTTTACATTCCTTTACCCTCTTTCTTCCTCTCTCCCTAGCCCTTCCCATCTGCTTAGAAACCCCACTTTTCAAGGTAGTCTTTCCTCTGTTGTTGTTTTTAACCTTACTTCTGAGTCTGTGGAGAAGGCTCAGTGGCTAAAGCACTAATTGCACAATAATGTTGACCTGAATTCAGATCCTGAGAATGCACATAAAGCTTAATCTAGTAGCATGTGCTATTTATGTAATACTTATGGTCCTATAGTGAGACGGGAGACAGAGACTAGGGAATCCTCAGATACTTGTGGGTCAGCTGGCCTGGATTACACAGCCAGCATCAAGAGGCCCAGCTTCAGCAAAGATAACAACCAAGGTTGTCTTCTGGCCTCCATACTCATTCTCTCTCTCTCTCTCTCTCTCTCTCTCTCTCTCTCTCTCTCTCTCTCTCTCTCTCCACACACACAAAAATATACACACATTATTTTAACATTTTCATTCTGTCATCATCAAGACATATTTGTTTTCTTCCACCAAAGGCTTATCCTACTGTTTGGATGGCACCTCTTAATTCTTAAATATCTATTAGATCTCAGTATGTGATATTTTATTTATTTATTTATTTTTTTTAAAAGGGGCTTAGTACAGAGCTGAGGCTTGTCTGGAACTCATAGCAGTATTCTTGCCTCAGACTCTCAAGTGCTGGGAACTCAGTCAAGTACCACCATGCCCAGCTTATCAAGTGTTGCTGTTTAAGGGGAACCTTCTCTTCCTCCAGCATTACCTAAGTTCTATTCTATATTTGCCTTGGCATCTTATCTTCTTTTCAGCCCATACTAAGTAAATGGCTGCTGTAGATGCCCCTTTCCCTTGGCTTGATGAAGAAGCACATACTTCAGAAGCTATGGACATACACCATCAAGTGATCAGATATGAAAGTCCCTTCTAACACTCAGAGGTAACCTACAGAGTGATAGATAATACCTTACAGATGGGGAAAAAGTCAAATATAGATACAAATAAGGTTATTAATGTCAGCAGCCTCCTACAGCTTTGGAAAGTTCAATACAACAGTGCTTGCCGATTGAAAGACTTACTGACATTATCGTTGTCCTTTAAGGAACTATGAAAAGTTTTACAGTGCTTCTCAAGTTCATTTGTGAGTCCAGGTAACTCAGAGTTACCACACAATTTTAACTAAGTGCTTGCTTTACACCACTGACTCTTCAAAGAGTCCTACATAAATACCTGGTTGTAGAAATGGAAGCACTAATACAAAGGGGATATTCACTCTTTAAGAATTCAAAGAAAAGTACTGATATGTAACATATTTATTCTTCTTGAGAATAGCTTGATTGCAAAGCCTTGTGAAGAAGATTATGATGTGTGGTGCTCAGGTGGACAATTCATTCTCCTGTTTGCTGACTCCTCATAATGCTCATGTTGCAGTTACTTTCTCATTTATGGGACAAACAACCAACCAGAAATAGCTCATGGGAGGAAAGAGTTTATTACAGGCTTACAGAATCCAGGAAAAAAAACAAACACCACCATTGGCAAAAGAAGCTGAATAACTTCAGCATCCACAGGAGGGAGGAAGAAAGGGAAAAAAGAAGGGAGCGAAGAAGGAGGAGAGGGAGGGGGGAAATAAAAGAAAGGAAGGAGAGAGAGAGAGAGAGAGAGAGAGAGAGAGAGAGAGAGAGAGAGAGAGAGAGACCAGTAGCAGCAAGTACCAACAACCAGAAAACGCAAGCAGCCAGTAAACAAAATAAGCCAGAGCTCCAAAAATACTCCCCACACTTTAGTAAGGCTGGACTAAAGATTCATGTCCAAGTGACACCTCTTTCAAAAGGCTTCTGGAGACTTAAGTAGGAAGCTTAACCTTAATCAAAATCAAAAATCACCGAGGCTAGCAGGGATATACATTCTTTTTCATACTACCACATTTTGCCCCTGGCCCTCATAGACTCGTGAGCATCTCACAATGTAAACTGAATTAAGTTCATCTTCAAAGGTCCCCATAGTCTTTATGAACTCTAACACTGTTCAGAAGTCCCAAGTCTCATCTCAGATTTAAGACCATCTCTTAAATGTGTGTCCTGTAAAATCAAAGCAAGTTACTTACTTTGAACACATAATGGCACAGAGTAAACATCTCCATTGCAAAAAGGAATAACAAGGAGGGACTGGACAAATGCAAAATCAATAGCTAGTAGGCAAACATCAGACATCTGCAGTTAAAATCCAACATTCATAAGCAGTGAGAAAAGTTTCTGGATTCCAATTCTGTCCCTCCAGCTGGGCTAAGCAGCCCATAGAAAACTCCTTCCTGTGTCAGCAGCTCTCCATGGTAGTCATTCCATTTTCCTGGTGTACCCAAAACATCTTCAGCTCTACACTTCAGACTATGGTTCATCTTTGTATCTTCATACCATGTCCTCACTTGTCCTCCAATACTGGTATTTCAAGCCTGTTTCCTATGCATCTTAGCAGTGGCTCTTGTCCATCTTTATACAGTAGCCTTATTGGGTCTCCATACAGGGATTTCAAGGACTTTGCTTCACAACTGCTTCACTTTGCCCAGGGACAATTTTCTAAAAAAAACCATGGTACATATATACTGGCCCTTTCTTTCCAGTATTTATTACACTCCAAACTACCAGGTGGGCTACCAAATTTGTAAATACACAGTGGAATAAATCCTGAATTTGTAGAACAACATTCTTCTTTAAAACTCTTCCTTCAACCCACCTCCTTTCCATAGCTCACCATTAGAGCATCGTTTCAGGCTTGCAGAATTCATTGTTTTAATACAAAGTAGTTGTACCTTAATGACGGTAATCAACTTAACAATTTCAGTTTCCATAAACTAAGAGCAGTCTCTGTTCAAACAATAAATTCTTTAAAATTCTTTAAAGGCCTGGATGGAAGAACACAAACAACCTTCTTTCCAGTTCCCAATTTCCAACAAACTTCTCTCCCCTTTGAAAGTTCAAAAGCCAAGCCTCTATAGTGCACAATTTTCTTTGCATTTAGCAGTTTAAATTTTTCACAAGAATAGCCTATCAAGCTCTGCTTACAGCACTAGAAGGCATCTCCAGTCCAAAGTAATAAATCTTTCCACATTCCCCTCACAGACAATTTCCAAACGAACAAAACCCACATGGTCAGAATAATCACAAGAAAATCCCCACTTCTTGGTACCAACTTTACTGTTGTGGTTACTTCTCATTGGTGGGACAAATACCAGAACCAGAATTAGCTTATAGAAAGGTTTTATATCAGGCTTACAGAAAACAGAGGAACAACATCAATCGAAGAAGAAGCTGGCTTACTTCAGTATCCATGGGGGATGAGTAGGGGGAAGAGAAAGAGAGACAGAGACAGAGACACACACACACACACACACAGAGAGAGAGAGAGAGAGAGAGAGAGAGAGAGAGAGAGAGAGAGAGAGAGAGAGAGAGAGAGAGGCTCATAGCAGCAACCTTAGGGCTAGACAAAAGAACTACCCAGGGTGATACCTCCTCCAACAGGCTGCTATACACTTAAGCAGGAAACTTAATCAAAAGTATCTGAGCCTATGGGGACAGACATTCACAATCAAATCACCACACCTTGACTCTTACCTAATTATTTGGGACAAAACATTCTACTTCAGGCAAAAAATGTCAGAGTCCAGCTATCTGGACAACCCAAAGTCTCCCAGCTTCCTTTTATATTTTCTATGCTTGTTTTCACACTCTCTTGATTTTAATTGTTTTCCTGTGTCAAATATTCCATCCTAGAAGTATGTATTTCTTAAAGAATTTCATGACTAAAGTACTATAAATGTAGGAATAAAAATTATTAATAATCGAAGCAAAAGTTATCACTGTTTTGCATGATCTTTTAAGTTGTTACATCACTTCACCATTTCAAAGTTTCTTTCCCAGCATGGAGGGCATTGTGTTCTTCATCGTAATAGAAAACATGTTTTCTATTAATAGGATTCATTTAAATTCTCTCTTTAATTAAAGCCCTCTGTCTAATCTCAGCTTTAGCATACATTCTCATATTAGGTATGCATGCTTTTGCCTTCTCAGGTGAGTAGAACCATCTGCACCTTAGCCATTCAGCCAATAAAATATAACCCCTTTTAAAAGATACTTTATTTATCTTCAAGCAGAGAAAGAGAGAGAGAGAGAGAGAGAGAGAGAGAGAGAGAGAGAGAGAGAGAGAGAGCAGGCATACCAGGGCCTCCAGCCACTGCAAATAAACTCGAAATGCATGTGCAACTTTGTTCATCTGGCTTTACGTAGGCGCTGGGGAATTAAACCCAGGTGACTGTACCTTGCAGGAAACTGCCTTAACCTCTGAACCATCCATCCCTCCAGCCCAGATATAACCTTTTTAATACAAAACTATAGCTCTATTTTCTAAGCAGAACCAGAGATTTTCATTTGTTTTATACCATGTAGATGCTGAAATTTGAAGGATTTTTTTTTTATTTTTGAAGACACACATCTTGCAAATTATCTTAAGACTTATCTCACAGGGATGTAAGTGATGTCATAAAGAGCCCTCTGCTGAGTTTACTACATTCAATTAATGTTCTTTTTTGACATCATGAAAAATTTAATAATAATTGAACAAGTAATGTATATACTTGGTCAAAGAATTGATGCAGATTCGAGTTTGAAATAGGCTCACTTTTTGTGAAAATCAGTGTAGTCATATCCAGTTATTCAGTTTAGTTTTAACTATGTAAACATTAGGTGTATATCTTGGTAGATTTTTATACACACACACACACAGAGCTGTAAATTCCAATTCCTTTAAGATACAGAGCATTTCAACCTAAAATGTGGTTCCATCATATACTCTCATCAATGTCTGCACATCCTTTCAGATCCCTAAAGATAAGTTTGAATTTCTATTAAATACAATAATCTACATACAGAATAGAAATGCATGTTTAGTGTTTTATTTGGGATTTGTAATAGTTAACTTTTGGTTGTTAACTTGACAGAATTTGCAGTCACTTTAGAAACAAATCTCTGTTGATATGTCTGAGGGATTTTCTAATTAGATTAGGTGGGAGGACTCACCCTATCTGTGGATATCATCATTTCATGAGCTTGGGACTTGCACTGTTTAAAAAGGAGAGAGGTAGCTTAGCAGTCAGCATTCATTGCATTCTGATCTCTTAATGTAGACTCAATGTTACCTGCTGCCTCAGGTACCTGCCTATGTGTTTACTCTGCCATGAAGGACGATAATCTTGGACTCCAAAATGAAATAAACCCTGTCTCTCTCAAATTGATTTTTGTCAGGCAATTGTCTCAGTAATAAATATAACAATTTAGTAAATTTTTACACAGAAGTGAGGTTGTTGCTGTGATAAACCTGGCTCTGTTTTATAGACCTCTGGATTCATTTTTGGGGAGGAATGTGGAAGTATTTTAGACTTGTAGTTATAGAAACCCCCGAATACCATAAGCAGCACTTATGGGAACATGGAATTTAAGGATGGTTGAGGAAGCATCAGCATTGAAGACCGTCTAATACAGTTTCAGAGGACGTGAGAACTCTCTCAGGAACTGGGCTAGAGGCGGCACTGTGATAAACCTGGCTGTACTCTGCCCGTGTCCTGAGAACTTGAGTGATGCTAACTAAAATGAAATAGGTTAATTTGTTTGGGGGAGGCGATCTCAGGACAATCCAACATTCACGTTGGTCCTCAGAAAGCAGCTGTAATTGTTTCAATCAGATCCAATAAAGAAAATGTTGCTGCACTGGGAAGAAGGTGTGCTGGGAGATAAAACCCCTCCTATCAGAGGCTCCATCTTGGAAACATCTAAATTTATTTGAAGGAAGAAAGCCTAAACTGAAGGAATGTTTTGCTGGGACACAACTGCCTAAGGAAGTGTTTTGCTAAGGTTAGCCTGAAAGGTTGACAAAGGATAGCACTGTTGTCCAAGAACTTATGCTACATTCCATGATGGCAGAATAATGTGGCAACATCATTCATGGGGCACTGTATTTTTTACTTATTTATTGTTAATAATTAGGTACATTCTATGAACAAGTCTTGTGGTTGTATCCCATTTCCCTCCTACCTGTCTCCAACCCGCTGGGTGCCCTCCTCATTGGGATTGCTGGACCAGTCCATGGGATAAGGGGTTATGAATTGTACAAGAAGCATCCAGTTTTATTCTTTGTGTGTTGTTATTGAGGGGGCAATGCTTCTGGATATTCTCCCCAACCATGGCTCTTACAATCTTTCTGGCCCCTTTTCTGCTCAGTTCCCTGAGTCATGGTGGGTGAGTTTTAAGTTGGCTTTACTGTTGAGATCCTAATAGTCTCTGAATTTCTGCTTTCAACTCTGCTTGGTCCTCACCAATCATTTCCATTACCTTTTCATAAGTTACTTTCATAAGTCACTTGCTGTGGAGGTGGTTCTCTTGCTCATCCCATCACTTCATTAAAGGTTTTGTTTGGGTCCTAGATGATGTTAGGATTCTGCTTTTTGAGATACGAAAGATGCAAGATTGAAAGGGACATGAAAGCTTGCATTACAGATCCATAGAGACTCAAAAATTAGGCATTGTGTGGAAAGGTTGCAGTCCCTAAAATCTTTTAAAAGAGATCACTATTTGTAGCTATGAAATGTGAGCCATAAGTTGGTATAGAGAATCCAAGAACTTAGAAATGCCAGAACTACAGGATGTCTACTAAGGAAAGCTGTAATTTCAATATAGAGCTGCCCCCAAAGACCATTGCACCTTTGAGAAACAAACATTTCTGAAAAATTTCTTAGCTTTTATTTGTAGTTGTTAGAATTACTTAATTTTAGATTTGGCTATATCTATGTTCCCAGAAGCGCAATAAACTTTAATCTCAGTAATAATTAATGAAAATATCAATATGTTGCCTCATAACTTAAAAAGTTGTAACTTCAGCAACTTCATTTATTGTCATATTTTAATAGATGTTTAAATTATTTTCTACCATATACATGCACATTAATCTACAGTTACCATTTCCAATCTCTTATCTTTATCTTTCTCCCAAGAAACCCATCTTCTTCCCGATTAATCCCAATCTTACTTTCATGCGTTTTTTTGACCCACTGACTTAAATTAGGGTTGAGTTCATAACAAATCACCTGCTATCAATTGCATATGGAACTCAATAAACCTACATATGTGATTAATTTTCAGAAAACATATGCATGAAACCCAAATTCTACATTATGCAAATATGTGGCAGCCCCAAAAGAAAACTTCGCATTCATATATTCTCCCTTCTCATAACTCTAGGTGAACATGGTTCCTCACTCACCATGCAACCCTCTTTTAAATATGTGATCCTCTCAGATGAAACTCACAACTCATGATTTTTGACCTCAAGTGTCCCTGCTATCATTCACAGTTCCTTTGTTTATAACTCATAAAGCAGGTGGAATTTATAAATTATTATGGTCATATTTCTTGTCTGGGGTGATGGTTATTCAGTCCTTTTTCACTGTGTTAAATAAGTATAATGCTCACATCACATACGTTAAGTGGGAGCTATTTTACACTCCCAGAGGAAGGCAATCTCTAAATGCCAATCTTACAACTCTTTGCTTTACCACATAAGAATAGGCCTTGGGCCCAGAAGGCTTCCTTACCAAGAGATGGAGTCCCCTCAGCCTATGCTGGGCTGATGCCCTCATGTTACACCAGAATATTTATCACTGATTTGTTCTGCTTAAGCTTGATGTGGTCACTCATCAATTCTAGGACTCTCTCTTTCTGATCCTGTTGGGGATACACTGAGGTCCACTGATAGGAGAGAACTGCAGCCAGGAGGCACCCACTGCCATGGAGGACCAACACGCACTATGGAAATGGATCTGAACTTTCTTCTCTCTGCTTCAGTAATAAACTCTGTTTTTCCTTGCTGATTGACACGGAAAGTGGACAGGATGCTCAGACTTTCCCTCCAGATAGGCCCTGGGTGCTGCTTCCTTAACCACCCCTGTCTCACAAGAGAGAACACCGAGATGAAAAGTGAGTGATTAAATGGTCCAAAGGTCAACCAGTGAAGAAGGGGTTGAGGTGTCATAGCTTTTGATTCACATATAGGCTTTCTGCTGTACATTGTACCCCTTAAATGTTACATTTAAATTTTCTATGGGAGGTTCAGATGAGTTTGTGTATTCCTTTGTACTTAATAAGATCTGATATTCGAGTAGTCTCTGTTATTGCCAGGACTCCTTAAACTGAGACACTGAAGTCCTGTGAAAGTACTCAGATCTCTTTATTGATGCCCCAAACTAGCATTCTTTGAAACATTCAGTTAATAGGTCAGTAGGTGGAAAAAAGAAAATCTAAGAGAACACAGAAATGATTCCACATCAGGGAAAAGTTCAAAAGCAGTGACTACATATCTCCTACATTTCCATACATTGTGATCAACTACACAATTTCACAACACTGGGAATTGTGTCTAGTGCTTCTTTATTATAAGTTTGCCTGGTAAATACTACATCTTTCTATTGAAGAATTAAAGTAAGTCAACTTTCTCAAAGGAGGGATGTCTGTTTGACAATTATTAGAAGCCACATTCCAATTAATCTCTACCTCCCATAAGTCATTATTCCATGCATTATTCCAGATCTCTTCTGTTATAAGACCTTTTTCTTCATTAGCCCCCAAATAAGTACTGTCGATTCTGGCTGTGTGAGGTATCTGTTGCATGCAGCTCACAGTTACACTCATTCCTCTTACTATCATGGGGAAAACAGGTAAAATCTTTGGCTTTATTTTTCTTATTTTCATTTTGTGTGTGTGGGGGGCACATCCTCCAGCATGCTTGTGGTATAGTATAGTATAGTACAGTACAGTACAGTACAGTTTAGCAAGTGTAGTATAGTGTATATATGTATTTGTATGCACAGATCAACACATTTCAGCCTATATATGCAGAGCCAGAGGAAAATATCTGGTGTTTTTCTCTGTTGTTTTTTTTTTTTAACTCTTATTTTCTTGAGATAGGGTCATTCACTGAATCCAGAAGTGCCACTGTTTCAGGCAGACTGGCTTACAGTGAGCCCCAGGGGTTCAACTGTCAACACTTCCCCACAGACATATGAGGCCCCACCCAGACTTTAACATGGATCCTGGGGATCAGACTCAGATGGTCTCAGTTCCTTCTGCTTGTTCAAGCCATCGTACTTACCCACTAAGACCTTTCTTCAGCTCAAGCCTCATTATCAGGACCTGATTTAGAGACTGCATGAAGTTGCACAGCTAAGAGTGGATGCTTACTGCTTTGTGTTCATATCTGTCTCATTTAAACAGTGCTGTTTCAAGCTATTTACATTAGCCACTTACATTTCAAAGATTTGAATGCAACTCTATGTATCTACTTGTAAACATGTAATGGGCCAGGTAGGAACCCAGATTGTTGCTTACCTAAATGAGAAATTTAAACTGGATTCCAGACCATTCTTTACAGAAAATACACATAATAGGGATATACATCCAGGTGGTATATATACAAAATGGAATTTCCTTTAGCCATAAAGAAGAATGAAGTAATGACATTGGCAGAAAAAAAAGATATAATTGAACATGATCATATTAAATGAATTAAGTCAGTCACAGAATAGCAAATATCATCACATTTTTATATTGATACCTAAACTCATGTATGTATGCTTGTATGTACGTATGCTTGTATGTATGTATGTATGTATGTATGTATGTATGTATGTATTATGTACATTAGAAGTAGAAGCAAAACTTCCCAGGGAAATGAAGGGACCAGTGGGAAAGCAGAGGGCTAAGAACAGGTAATGAGATATGAGGGGAAATATGAGCAAAGTACATGTTATATTTATATGAACATATGTTTATGAAACCGAATACCATGACAGATCATGCACTCAAATTTATAAGCATCCTAACATAAAAAAGCACAACGTGTGCTCCACGTGAGCACTTACACTTAGCTCTGCGGGGAAGTCGGGTGACTCAGAGTAAATCCCTCAAAAGTCACAGTGTCCTTGGGTTCGCTGAAGAGGTTTACTGACTGAATGATTGATAGGTGAGGAAAGCATCGCAGTACATGAGGTCATTCCAAGAATGAAAAATAAAGATCATCATCCTATTTCTCATTCCCCCTTGGAGCTGCTAATTATCCACCATCTACAAGGCAACATCGGCATGCTCTACTTTGAGTCCAACTGAGAACAGCCAGGTCGCAAGCCTCATTAGGAATGTTTTGATTTCTTTCTGCCTGGGTAGACATGCATCTCCAGCTCTCTGAACCTGCATAGTACTCCAACAGCTCCTGCTTCTGAAACAAGGCTTTCCTTGTTCCCTCCTCCACTGGCTCCCATGCTGGGGGATCAGGGATGCAAAAAAAATGATGCATCCTTACAAGAACCTTATCTTCTGAATTTTCCTAAAGATTTTTCTGAAAGCAATGGACTTATTTAAAGTTACTAAATATATTAAAGTTTCCTCTTTTTAGTAAGAAAATTATATAAAATTTAATAGCCTTTGAGTGCTTGTTTTCTTCTCCTTCCTCATCCCAAGATGGCCCTGGGTTCAGTACATACATGTTGTTCTTGTGAATCAAGTGGAAGGGGAATGTTGTATTATGTTCATACTTGGCTTGAATGCTATGCAAAGCATAGGTGTATTTTGTTTCCTCGGGAGGTATTTGATGAAGCCTGGTATGTTAGTTTGATTGAAATATCCTCCATAGTCTCATGTGCTTTGAATACTTGGTCCCCAGCTGGTGGCAATTTGGGAAGGTTGTGGCCTTTGGAAATTAAAGTTTCACTGGAGGAGGTGTGTTGCTGGTGTGAACCTTGGGGTTTATTTGTCCAGTTCACTGTGTGTCTGGAGGTAGCCTACTCAGACAACTACCTTCATGCTGCTGATATGTGATAAGATTTGAACCAGCTTCAGATCTGTGTTATACTTTCTCTGTCATGATGAAACTGCCCCTCACATCTGTAAGCTTGATCTAAAGCCTTTCCTCCTATAAGCTGCATCTGGTCAGGTTTTTGTCCAGCAATGAGAAGGTAAATCCATCATAAGGTGAGAAAAATTCTATTGGTCTTTGGTTCCACTCTCTTTGAATATCTGACTGCACCTCACTTCGACTCTTCCTAGTTTTTATGATTATCTTTTTAAATGCATGTGGTTAGTTCATTTCAGTGAAGGGAAGGGAAGAGGGGATGAGTAGAAGGCTTCACTTCTTCCTCAGCTTTACTGCTTTCCAGTTGTGGGATGTTGGGAGTTTACAGAGTTTTATTTTCTCTCTGACTTACTTTCTTGCATTTAAAGGTATCATGTTGACTTTTATCACACCACAAACATAAATATCACCGTTAATACATACAATAAGTTGTACTTGAAGCCAGGGGCTCTGGCTACCTGCCCTGTTCTTACCTCCCCTGTAGAATCCTCTCAAAATTAATTCCAATGTGACTTGAATTCTCAGTCATCCACCACTGCCTTGACAGCTTCCTCTGATTTGTGCTTTACTTGAGCAGAAAAACTATAGTGCAATGTCAGTGACATGGAGAGAGCTGAGTCTGCATTCAGATTCTGCCTTTGTGCTCAGCCAGCTCCCTCCACAAGGCACAGACCCGATGTTCTCCCCACCACTGACCTGAACTTTGCCATTCTTTTTCTGGGGCTGTAATTAAATGTTAACATTCATTTGCCCTTTTCTATTGTGGTAAAGATAACCTTTGCTTCCTGTCGCTTCAAGATAAGCTTCACTCCATGACAGGTAGCAAACAGGTTCATCTTGATATTAAGTAAAGAATGGGGACTCTTTGATCCATTCAGCTGACATATTTTAAAATGCCAGTTTGAATATTTGTTTTGTACTTACTTCTTTTATGGAATGTCAGGATAATAAATTATTTCTGGAAACCACAGTTGCCAAAAGGTTCTAGTCCAAATTAGTCACATTAAGTGGCTCTGACCCTTGCTGAGAGTCAAATTTACATCTGAGAATCTTGGTTTTTCAATAGAGTCTGCATTGATTAATGATGGGCACACATTCTGATAAATGTGTGTAAGTGATTTTATCATTATGCACATATCACAGAGTGTGTTCATGAAAATAGCAATGACACTACCAGGCAATATATTCTTACAGGGCTATTGTCCCCCGTCCTACTTTGGGTGAATTGAGTAAAATATGGTTACACAGCATATGATGTATATGCGTGTACATTGGGAAAAGAAGTTCTGTTTGAAATTCATGGTTTCATAGATTTTGCTGATTTGGGAAAATGGAATGACCAGGTTTTGAATTTTCTACTGGGAGGGAGATAGCTTCTTGATAAAGTAACATGAATCTGGGTTGAGGATTAGGCCTGAGTAAAGTCTCTGTTTTCATACTGATCAACTATGTGACCATGCCTAAGTCCTATTTCTCTGAAAGCCCGTGGCTTGGATGCATTCACACTTATACTGCATCAATGCTGCATAAGAGCAGGATGACAATTATGTGTCTGATGTTATCTGATTTAGCCACGAGAACAAAATTGCAAGTTCACTGTATACACACTTCACCAAAGAGAAAACTGCACCTTAGAGAGTTTATGCATTGTTTTCAAGGACACAACCTAGTTGTGAAGTAAGAATGGACAGGATCCATACCTGGGACTGTCCAGGTTGGGAACCTGTGAAATTAGCAACCACAGCTCTCCTTCCAGTGCCTGCACAGTCTCGTGACTACACTTGGCATGCCAAAGTTTCCCACCACAGCGATGGCTTTTCTGACTTCTCTTGGGTCTGCCCTCTAGAGTTTTACACAAAGAGAGTTCTCTCTGCTACCAAATGGTCAAACTAGAAGGAATGTTATGATCTGGATTTTATGCATTATGATATGATTGTATAAGGATATTTGATAATAAAGCAGATGAAAAGAGATAAGCATTGAGGAAAAATAAACTGGGAAAGAGAGAGAGGCACAAGAAAGATTGCTTTTTAAGATTAAGCTACCCCGAGACATAGGAAAATAAATGCTTACAAATGTGAGCATCTGTGTGGGTGATGGGATTACAGAATTTTTCATTTCTTTTAAAGTTTTTTTTATTAACTTTTCTGTAATAAACTTCTCTCATTTTTGCACAAAAAGTAAGTGATCCTGAGCCTGCAACTCCATGCTAGAAGAGATCAAAAGTGGGCTAGTTGTTAGATGAGTCAGCAATTTACTCTGTGGTAAATTTTTAATCTAGGTTAACTTCCTAGGCAATGGTGACATCATGAATGACAGACAGGCCGAAGGCTGATATCCCAGCAAGAGATGAACCACCCCAGGCCTATCGTGTAGGCCTCAAGTGAAACACTAGAGACAGTGGTGGGACAAGAAAGAGACCTGTAACCACAGCCAATCAGTCGTCCCAGGTTAAGTCAGAGAAACAGACACCACAGACTTCCAACACAACTTAAAGTAGAAGCTCAGAGACTCTTAAGGTCACAACAACAATGAAAGAGACTTAAAACTCACCCTCCATGACTCATGGAACTGAGTGGAAGAGGGGTTGGAAAGATTGTAAGAGCCATGGTGGGAGAGATTACTCCCCTCAGCTACAATTCATAAAGGGCAGGGGCAACCTCATTGCCTCCTGTGCTATCCATAACCCCTGGCACATGGATTGATCCAGTGTGCCCAGTGAGGAGGATACCCAGTGGATTGGGGACATGGAGGAAGGAAACATTTGTTCAATCAATGTATCTAATTTTGGGCAATAAAGAAAGAATCATCTACTAAAACATTTTAAAAATTGTTCATCATTTTCATGTTCTTATCTATAAAATGAGCATTGTTCACATGCTTAGGCAGTAGCAATAAACTCTTCAAGCTCATAACTTCCTGTCAAACAGTTATTTAAAAATACCCTGCATTAGGAGAATGACACTGTTGATTCAATAAGAAATCTGCCTAAGCAATGTGTGACAGGAGAGCCATTAACAAAATGGACCTACATGTGGGCCCCTTAAAAGATTCATCAAGAATAGGAAAGTTACCTTAATCAATCAGCTGCCTGGGGAAGTCTATTGGCTCATTGAGATTTGTGCTACATTTTTCTGCTCTAAGTAACTCAGAGTAGTTTTATATTTAGCTGCTGTTGTTATTAAATGACCAAGCCCTGTGTGTGGAAGGAGGACTTTTGTTTTTCAAATCTGGTATCCAATCTACA
Source organism: Zapus hudsonius (assembly GCA_004024765.1). Taxonomy (NCBI): domain Eukaryota; kingdom Metazoa; phylum Chordata; class Mammalia; order Rodentia; family Dipodidae; genus Zapus; species Zapus hudsonius. The sequence goes on from PVHP010003437.1 coordinate 42,088, forward strand.
TTTTTCGTTGGTGAGATTTCCTGCCATCATTAAGTCTAGAGAGAAGGCAGAGATTAACAACAAACTCTGTATCCATGGAAAGTTGAGCTTGGTTACTGGCATAGATCCAGATATAGAAAATAAGCCCGCCTATAAAAAAATAATTACCAGTTACATTCTGATTACTACTGTTCATTATACCAAAATTATTTCAATGAACCATTTGCAGAAAATAGCTCAAAGCCGATTTTACTTAACAGATTAGATGAATAAACAAAAAAAATCAGTTGATTCTGATTGCATCGTACATGCAGAACTTTGTATTAACTAAAAAAAGCTTCTCCGTATGCTTTCCAAGTACTCAATAACGGGGCTACATTTTTCAGTCCTTTTGTGTTAAGCCCATGAAAACTCCTCCTCTTTTCTCCAATCCTTCCATAATGATTTCTTTATGAAGAATTAAAATAAAACTCCAATACTTTTCAAAATTTAAAAAGATTTCTCACTGGAGAATTTTCAAAATTGAAGCTGAATACTGCATATTTTCCTTATGACTTAAAAAAGTACTCATAGGTTATATCCTTGGAAGAGGAGCACATGTCAGTAATACTAAGCTACAGTGAAGTTTAGATTTAGATTTACCATCAGAAAAATCCGATCTGAATTTAAGCCACATAACATATTACTCTCATATTACTCTGTGACCTGTGTTAGTCATATGATATGAAGTATTTGACATTTCAAATGGGGATAAGAATGCAATTTACATTTATTTCTGCATACAATCTCATAGAATATTAATGAAAAAACATTTTATATTTGTAAAGTGCTCTTGAAATGTAAGTTATATCCTGTATTTGTCACTACACTCAGCTTGCATGTTTCAATCCTCTATATTCAATGTTTCCCTCTAACATCCCAGAAAGAAAAGCAACTTGGGGGGAGAGTGAGAGTAGGGGGATTGTAGAGAGGAGGGGAAAGAATAACCAACTGAAACAATGTGTTTTTGAAAATGCCAGAATAATTCTCTTAAACCCTAAATCTTTGTATTCATAATAAATAAAATAAATAAAATATTTTTTCAAATGAAAAAATAGGGTAACATTGGTCACTATATGGTAGGCACTATGTACACATTATTAGGTTTGACACTCAAAATAATTCTCTCAATTACTTACAAATTTGATGTCCAGTCTACAGAAGGTATTCAGTAATGCCCAGTTGGGGCATGAGTAGCAGAGTTAGCTTGATCCGAACACTGTCGCCTTCACCACCTTGCACTGAATATCTTTCCTTTTCCTACAGGGTTTATAAAATCAGGAGTCCAAATCAAGGGACACCGACCTCCATGCCAAAGTTAAGGATATTCTAGCTTTTAACAAACAGTCTGGCAAGCTACTTCATTTGATGGCCCTGACCCTGACATGGCCTCTGCTTTTCCTCTATTGTGGGTCTTTCTGTGCTTACTCAGACGTTTTCCTTGCTGGCTTTTAGACAAGGGAACAGTGGAAAAAAAGTGGGCTGATTTGAAAAGGAAAAATACTGTACAATTGGGGAAAATAAGTAAAAAAAACTTTAAGTTTGGTATGTTGATAGTAGGTTACTTTAATCTATTCAAAAAACCTTAGATTCATATTATTATCACCATTGTTTTTTTTTTTTTTTTTACAGAGGATGCCTTTATTCAGAAACATTAGGCAAATCATCTGGGGAGACAGTTAGATTCCAACCTTTTCCACAGCAAAGTTTTGCCTAAACCAATGCAGCCCAACTAAGGGAACGAGGCCTGGAAAACCACACTCCTTAGCACGAGGCTCCAGATTTCCCCAGGGGAGCAGATGCTGCTTCCCAGTTGTCCTCGCAGATTTGGGCTGCTATAACGAATGCCTACACTAGACAGTTTGCAGACGACTAAAATCTTTTTTCCATGTTCCACAAGGCTGAGAAATTGAAGAACAGGATGAAACCAGACCCAGTACCTGGTAAAATTCCATTTCCTTGAGGGATGAGGGTCCCTCTGGAACACATTTTATAAGGGTGCTAATTGCACTTACGTGGGGTTCACCTGCCTACCCCAAAGGTCCCATTTACTATCACCTAGGATTTTGGGATATTTTTCACATGTATTTTGGAGGAAACAAATCTCCAGACCATAGCAGTATTAAAAAATATTAGTCTTGGTTTGGAAAAATAGCTCAGTTAATGAAGTTCTTGCCTTCAAATATTAGGATATAGTATCCACATACAAAAGCCTGGTTGGGTGGGACTTGTTTGTAGCTTCAATGGTGGGCAGGTGGAGATAAGAGGATCACCAGGGCTCACTGGTCAACCAATCTAGACTAATTTGTGGGTTCTAGACCCCGTCTCAAAAACATAGTGAACAACATTCTTGAAGAACAACAATCAGGTTTTTCTCTGACCTGTGCATGCATATATACACATGTGCACATTTCCCTGAGTATATATGAGCACACATAAATAACTTACTCTAACAATGTACAAAAACAGATAGTCATGGAGAAAATTATATATATATGGTAAAATGTCCCATAAGATTCATCAGTAGGAAAATACCAATAAAGATGAAGAAATAATGACATAAGAACATAACTGAAGTGAACTTGAAGCACTGACTATAAATCCCAATTTGTGCAGTTTATTTTCCATTGCCTTAAAAACAAGATTGTCCTATCAACTTCTTAATTTGTACAGATGTGTACATTGAATATCCCTTAGAAAATAAAAAAAACAAGATATGATAGCAACACCTTGTTATTCCAATATAGTTCAAAGAACAAAATAAATAAATACCATTGTCTACCCATTTTTCCTATTTTATATTGCTCCTCACACAGTTTTTATACACAATATACTGAGTGGGACATTGGTACAGCTTTCCAAGACTCCAAGGCACATTTCAGTAACTGTTAAAGATGGAGTTTCTGGAGTGATTATAGAATATATTTTACCTCCCTTCATAAATCCACATGGTAAAAATACCCATATTTCAGTGAGAATAATATATACTGAAATCCATGAAGTATACCTTTCTGGCCTTTATTTATAAAATTATAACAGCACTTACTTTAATAGGTATATAACTATATTCCTAGTTGATTCATTTAATTACTAACAAACACAAATCAAAAATCAACTCACATGATAGCATACTATATTAGATTCACTAATATATTCACAACATTCTTCAGAGAAATTTATTTGATAACTCAAAGATAAACTTGAAACAATGAAATACTTTGTAGTAATTTCAAGGATCTAAATCATAAAGAAATCATGGCTCAAAAAGTCTCTCTGTTCTCACTGTGTGTGTTTTCTTTCCTATCAATGAACATACTTCAGTTATGAAATCTTGTCATGAAAATGTGAGACTTTTTATGGTTAAACTTGATAGTCAATGTTCCACTCTCCATTTCTTTGAGATGTTACACAAAGACATGTGCCTTGATTCTAACAAATGAGTGTTGTTTTCTATTCTGTATTTTCTATGTCTTTTTCAAACTCCATGCACACATCACTTCTCAGAAGATTTCCTAAGTGTCATGTATTTGTGTTCATTCAGGATTACCTCTCTATCTTTACCTAAATTGTTCGTATGTTGATGAATTATAATATTTCATTGAGGTTTTCTATGTCTTCAGAAGCTTGATGGCTAAGCAAAGACTATGGATAGGAACTTTTCACAGAATGGGCACTAGGTGAGGGAGAGGGATGGAAGAGGAGGAAGGGTGCTCCCATTAAGAAACCACTGCTTAATAGAAGAAAACAATAGACATACAATAACTGTATTCAAGGGTTAAAATCTATGAGCAAGGATACACCCAGAGTGTACATTCCATGATTTTAACATAATTTATGCAATATATTATGCTGTATCCTTAGGAGCCACAATAAAACTTGTAATGAATAAGGTATTTAATACATACATTTTGTAGAAATGAGTGTATAAATAAATGAATGTGAGTCTCAATTTCTGCAACCATAATGAAGAACTCATCCTTGATCTTCAATGGCCCAATGATATTTTTAAGAACACTAGGAAATCTATTCTTGTAGAAGATCTATACAGAGCCTGACACCTATGGGTTAAGCTTCAAAAATTTTAGGATAAAAATATGTGCACTTATTCTATATTTTCCTTACTATACACCATGAATAAGACTCAAATTTAGGATTTCTGTTGTCTTTTTATAATAGATTTAATGCATGATATAAAATTATGCATGTATTGGACATGAATGTTTGAAGTCCCCACATCAAGAGCTTCAATTGTAGAGATGGCTGTAGCAATTCTTGATGGTATTTATATTTCTAGCCATGGCTTTTACTGAAAAAATAAATTTATTTCCAAAAAGTTTGGTTGGTTTAAAATACAACTACTGTTCCTGTCAACATGGCATGCAATCAGCAAATCTAACCACCTGGGAGAATACCTAAAGTTGTTTGGTGGTCTGAATGCTTAGCCATTTCTGTTGTTACAATATTGTTCTTTCTCATCAATGATACCAAACAGGTATACCCAGGGCAAAGGTCCAGAGATACTTAAGATCTCAAAAGTAAAGCAGACTTAAAATTTACCCACCATGACTCAAGGAACTGAACAGAAGAGTGGGCAGAAAGATTGTAAGAGCCATGGTGGGGGAGAATATCCAGAGACATTATCCTTCATGGCAACAATACACAAAGGGGGAAGAAAAAAAGGAGGGGAAATGGCTCTGATGAAGCTGATAACCCCCTAACCTATGGACAGATCCAGTATGCTCACTGAGGAAGGACCCCAGTGGGTAGGAGACAGAGAGGAGGGAAATGGGGACACCTTCAGAAGATTTATCCTACAATGTATATACTTATTCATAATAAAGATATTAAAATATTCTGGATCAACACCAGGACGTTGATTTCCAGAGAGGGCCCCAGGGATAATTGTTTCCTCTTCTTTCAGGCTATTTGCATGAATGTTGGTCAGGATTTTTACAAAGAGATGAATAAAATCTGACAGCTCTGCTAAGAGGTGACCAGGACAAGAAAATGATGAAGGTCATGAGCATGAGCTAAAAGCCAACTCCATGCAGTTGAGTGATCTCAATAAAACAAAGTAGCTGGTTTTAAAAAAATTATTCATTCTGCCACAGGGTTGATGCTTATTAGGTGTTTTTAGGAAAGCTTACTCCAAAAGAGGTTGAACCTCACTGAGTTCGTGGAGAACATGGATTGATTACCTAGGTAGTAAAATTGATAGACAGAGATGGACACAGAGATAGATGATGGGTAGGTAAGTTGATGATAGACAGATAGATAGATGATGGGTAGGTAGGTTGATAGATGATAGATAGATGATAGATAGATAATAGATAGATAGATAGATAGATAGATAGATAGATAGATAGATAGATAGATAGATAGATAGATAAATAAATAGATGATGGATACATCCATCTGCAATACAAGGTGTACATTCAAGTATGTTTATACATTTGTGTATTAAAGGTAGTATTATGTGATCTGAGACTTTCTTTCAATGTATCATAAAACCAAAGAACATAAAAAGTGGACATGTGCACTTTACCATCAACCAGTGATTATTGGCTTACCAGAGCCTGACAATTAGAAATCCCAAATTAACTGAAGTCAAATTACAACTAGTTGAGAGTGTGTTCCAGTGGAAGCAGCATCAAATGGAAGGAGAGACAGGAAAGAGCCTCTGGGGACAGGAAAGGTTTCAGGAGTGATGGAGGTGCTCAGAATGGTTGACACTCTACTACTTGATCCAATTTTGAAAATCATGAGGATGAACAGAAGACTTTGGTTTCTAAACTACACAGAGATTGTCTTTTTTAAAGAATAAAACCCCATAGTATATTGGTGATAGAGTGTAGAGAATGTTAGAGGGAGGAATGATTAAAATTTTATGGAATGCTGACTTACCACAAAATAGCAAGTTGAGCTTAGTGGTCTAAACATTGTACAAGACTAAACTTCTGAGTTTAAACATTTGATTTAACGGTTACATCAACAGTATTATAAAGGAATACTTTCCATGATGAGTGAGGCTCCAAACAATTATCAGTTTGGTCATTCATTCATTTATTTTTTATTGACCTATTTTGTCAATAAATTAATTCACCTTTCTTTTGGCAGTATACCATATTTCTCCTTTAGCTAAGTATGTGTCCCCTTCACTGTGTAGCTCTCAGACAACACACAGCACCACCAGCTCTGGGAGATTGGACCAAACTGTATAAGATAATTGATATAATTCTCCACTAACTAAATCTGGTTCGCAGAGACTGCCTCAGTAAAAAAATGCTAACAACATTCAGGAACTTTTTCACATACCAAGAGAACAGATGTTCTGCAATTCACAGAAGGATGAGGGATATGAGACTAAGTCTTGTGCTTTACCTGAGCTGAGGCTAGACTTTTGAGGGCTCCCAGCTTGAGAATCATGGAATTGAATAAAAAGGAATCCCAGAATTAGAGAACTTCCCTTTAACCCAAACATGAAGCCTCACTTTTTGATAACTTCAGAAAGTCAAGAAGTCTCTTTAAACTGTCCAGGTACATAAATTATTTTCTCATAATTATGTAAACAAACTTGATTTTTATAGTTTTATTTTTTTATTTTTTAGAGATAGACAGAGACAGAAATTTGAAGAGAGAGAGACAGAGAGGAAGAGAAAGAGGGAGAGAATATGGGTGTGTCATTGCCTCCTGCCACTGCAAACTCCAGACACATGTGCCATTTTGTACATTTAGCTTTAAGTGGGTACTAGGGAAATGAACCCAGGCTGTCAGGCTCTGCAAGCAAGTACATTTCACCTCTGAGCCATCTCTCTAGCCCCTGATTTTTATTTTCTTAAACTTGACATTTTATACAAAAATTATGAATGGAAGAGCTACTATTTTATCATAAAGGCTAAGTTAGAGATGAAAGTATCTTACAAACAAAGAATACATGAATTCTTAAAAAATATATATTCAAGAATTCATGTATTCTTTGTTTGTAAGATACTTTCATCTCTAACTTAGCCATACCATAGCAGCCTCAATACTCGCCCACCACGACTCAGGGAACTGAGCGGAAGAGGGGGCGGAAAGATTGTGAGAGCCATGGTGGGGGAGAATAGCAGAGACCTGGCAACCCTCAGTAACTACACACTTGAGACATGAGAGCCCGCCCGAAGAATGAGCTATGCATGGTCCCCTACTACAAAGACTGATCCAGACGGCCCACGGAGGAGGATATCCAGCTGACTGGGGAGGGGGAAGGGGGGCAACGGGGTATTGGGGATAACAACTCATGGTTGGCCCACTAAACAATGTAACTCATTATGAACAATAAAGAAAAAAAAAGAAAATGAATTCTAAATATATATATATATATATATATATATATATATATATATATATATTCATAAAAGCAGATCAGAGCCCAGAACAAAGATACTTCTAGAGTATTCCAATTGTCCAGAGATTGACTTTCAGGTAACTCATTGCTTACTCTCTTACTCTCCGACCTTCCGTGGTCACTGATGTCATCCAGCCCTGGACAGGAGCTCAGTGTGCAGAGGCTCCTTTGTTCTACTGGACTCTAAATGAAAAGTCCTTGAGTTTTCCAGAGGTCAGAGATGAACTTTTACTCACTCACTGCCGGTACCAAGTGTCCTAGCACAGTGCATGCCATTCAGTAGGACTTGAAGCATTACACTGATATCCTCAGCAGGGAGAGATATGATGACAGCATTCCTTTGATCAATCCATGGTGACAGCAAGAAATTTTAACATTGGGAAGAGATAAAGATAACTGAGGGAGGAAGTTAATTGCATATGCATTTCCGTATCCAGGGGGAATGGATAAGGGCTCAGACAAATAAATCAGCAAAATGTTAAGATCTCTATCTAGGCAGCCGCATGAATAAAATGGAATGTCCACCAGGATAAATGTTCATACAGTATATCTTCTCCCTGTTTGTTCTCTTTTATTCATAGGATGCTCTTAAACCCGTTGCCCATGGTAACATTTGGTGAAAGCGAATGGATGCATCTGTCAGATCAAACATTGATGAAATAGCTGCATGCTTTTTGTTTTTATTTTTCATTTATTTATTTTGCTCCTGAGTCAATTGTTCTAAATATAGATGAGACAAGTTTCTCGGGGCAAGAGAGAGCTAGAATTGGATTGCAGGATTGGCAATGTCCTTCCCATGCCCAGTGGGTAAGCAAATGAAAATTTAAAAATAGCACAAGCTGAAAGAGGGAGATGTTTATAATATCCCAGGTGTTTTATAGGACTTGCTACATTTTAGAGAGTTAATCTCACTCTTTCTTCCATAGTAGCGTGAATGGGAGTGTACAGGGGAATTAGGGAAGCAGTGTTCAATAAATGTGTTGCATTTAAATGAGTGATACTACCTTCTAGAAGAAACTGAATATGAGTCCACTGTCCATCTTCACAGCTGACTGAGGAAATTACAGATTCCAATTGATAGGAACATGTATTTTACCCCTTTCATCAAGTAAGTTTCCTTCATTCTTATGTTATGGTAGTATTTTTATCACCTGACAAACTGGAAGATGCAGGAAATATAAATCTAGGCTAAAATTATCTATGAATAAATTTCTCAATATACTTATATCGCAATTAAATTATCAAAATATCTTACTTTTTCCTTATAAATCCTATCATATAAACACAATCATGTAAAATGTTTCATGAGAGGGAGAGGGAGGGAAGGAAAGAGAGAAAACAAGAAAGGGAAAGAGGCTTTTCTTCTGATGTTGAAGATGGAGGGAAAGGCCGTGAAATCAAGAAATGCACTAAAAGTATCTTAAATCTACAAAAGACAAGGAATCAGATTGTACCCTAGAATTGCCCTAAAGACCAGCTTACACGTGGGTCCACTCACCACTTCCCGTAGCTACACATAACTAGACACTACAGCCACTATAGGACTTTGTTTCCTCATGTTCATGTCCTAAGCTGCACTGGGACAATGGTCCTGGTGCGATGTGTTGAAAGGGTGACAAGGGAGATATTTGTAATATAGATATATGGCTAAACCAAAAGGTAGATGTTTTCTTGGGTTTGATTTCTGGCCTTACAAGTTGTTTCTATCCATTTGAAAAATCACAGTAAGTCCCACATCATGAAAGATGATCCTGCTTTATAACTATTGAGAGAGCATAGTTAGCAATAGCTCTCTGCTTACTCTCCAAAGTGTCCTGCTGGGTTTTTTTTTAAGCTATGGGATCACTCTATCCTAGATGTTCTATGAGTCACTTAAAATACCTAAGGAGATATTCTTTTTATGTAAAATGCAGTGGACAACATCTCCCTGGGAGGACTCAGCACAAGAAAAATACCCAGGTGTTCACTCTTGGTCAATTTCCTTCCTAGTAAATAACATCTGAGCCCCCCCTAAAATCAAAGAGAGAAATGTTACCAATTTCAAGACCATTGATGATTTTCTTTGCCTTGTAAATTAGCTGGGGACAAAGACAAAGGCTTAGACTACTGGTCAATGGATTAAAGGCAGGAAGGCCAACTAGCGCCATAATCTTTTAGTAATGGAAAATCTTGCCAGGCATGTTGGCACATGCCTTTGATCCTAGCACTCTGGAGGCACAGACAGAAGGATTGCTTTGAGTTTGAGGTCAGCTTGGAGCTACAGAGTGACTTTCTGGACAGCTTGGGCTAGTGTTAGACCCAACCTTGGGGGGGGGGAACAAAAAGAAATGGGAAGTCTTAGTCCTTCTCTACTCTCTGCCACACGCCAGGACCTGCAGTCATCCCTGGCTGAGCCATCATCAGGGTTTGTGGCTCACATAGATGATGGATAATCCTGATTACCTGGCCTGGGGTTTAAAAATCACCTAGGAGACCCACCACTGCTTGTATTCATGGGGGCATTTCCAGAGAGGTTTAAGTGAGGTGACTGCCTAGGCTGAATATGAGGGGCCACTGAGTGAAAGGAGAAAGTGAGTGAGTCCCTGCATTGATCTCTCTCAGCTTTATGACTGCAGATGCCCTGTGGCAGCTGCCTCATCCTCCTGCCCCTTACCTTCCCTGCCACAATGAGCAGGTACCCTGAAACTATGAGCCAAAGTAAAGTCTTGCTTCCTTAAATCGCTTTTGTCACATATTTTGTATCTAATATACATATGTAAAATGCTTTTCATATTCATGATAAGAATTACACACAGGCATCTTCATAAGAGCTCTATGATGTAGGTTCTGGAATGACATACTATGAAGATGAAGAAACTAAATAAAGTAGGTTCTGGATCACATGCTACAAAGACAAGGAAAGTATACAAGGTAGGTTCTGGGATCACACACTACAGAGACTAATAAACTGGCCTGTTGGTTCATGATCTTTATAGGCTGTCAAAAGAAATCTCCAATCTTCTAATGAGATTTTGGTGGTTGCATTTTGGTGATAATTATTATAAGCCTAAACTTTGTATTAGAGGAAAGCAAACTGCCCTTAAGACTTATAAATAACTGATGCCAGCTTCTTCATTACATAGGCTGCTGCACTTTATGTTTTGTTTGTCTAAAGTTAATTCCCATTTCTTACTTCTTTGTTTTACAAGCACTATGAAATTGTGTAATATCTCCTCACCTCTTATTCCCTCTGTGGTTACTGGGTAATGACAAAAATGACACATCAATTTTCTTTTTTTCCCCATAACAAACAATTGGTTTCAGGGGCTTGGAGAATTTTTTTTCCTTGGGAAATTCATAATATAATAAATGGTAAGTGACAGAAGCTTCTCCAAGGTGCTGTGTCAACTGCTCACAGTTTAACAAACAGAGAAAGTTCATTTTAGTCAGTCTAAAAGAAGCTCATTATGTGAACTTGAACCAGTTATTTTATAATTACTAACTGCTTTAGAATGGAAGCTGGGCTAGATGATCAGTATCACCCTTTTAAGACTCACTAGAATCCAAGTGCAAAATATGGCTCAGAGTTCTTATAAATGGTGAGGTTGACAACATAGTCTGTGCTCAGAACATTCAGAAAAATTCACTTTTATATTTCACAATGGAAACGAATTGAAATTCTTTAGGTAGATCAACTGTAACCACGGGCACTTGCACGTGTCTGTAGCAGATCCTTCTCCCAGAATGGCCTCAGTCTGTCAACAGCTGAGGACCCTGAGGTGAAACTGGTGCTCATCTCTGCCTTTCTTAGAGAAAGTCATGGCCAGGAGCAGAGTTTCATTGGCTAAGGAGACCCAGATCTTTATTTAAGGATGGATCATGCCCAGAACCTTCCAAGCAGGAAACATTCTGATTCTGCAATAACTGATCATTGCCTGTTGGACAGATGTAATAGCTCCAGACAGGGTGTATGCCCATTAGTGAGATGTCATTGTGACATGTGATGGTGTGTGTGTACACATTTTCATGTACGTGGGTACACACATCATGTGTGTGGAGGCCAGAGGTCAACATTGGATGTTTTTACCAGAGCTCATGGATTGGAACCATCTAACTATCCATTAAGTCTCAGGATTACACTGCCTCTGCCTGCCCACTGGATAGCAGGCAAGTACGATACCCAGTATTTTGTTTTGTTTTGTTTGGCTTTTCGTGGTAGGATTCCACTCTCTCTAGTCCAGGCTGACCTGGAATTCACTAGGTAGTCTCAGTGTGGACTCCAACTCACTGCAGTCCTCCTAACTCTGCCTCCCGAGTGCTGTGACTAAGGTGTGCACCCATCCTATACCCAGTACTTTAAATGGGTGCTGGTGATCTGAACTTGGGTCCTCATGTTGCTTGGCAAGAACTTTACAAAATAATTCTTCCACAGCCCTTGGGACCTCTAGTTTTTAGCCTCTTATCTCTCTCTGCATCTTATGTCCTTTCAAGGGTTTATTCCCTGAGAGCAGGAAGGGGGCAAGAATGGCTATGTTAGGGCTTCTTACTGCTACAGACTCCATACATGTGAGCTACTTGTGCTTCAGGGTTTATGTGAGTACTGGGGAATCAAACTCAGATCAGCAGGCGTTAAAAGCAAGTGCCTTAACCACTGAATCATTTCTCCAGCTCTTAGTTTCCAACTGTTGAAGATAAACTCTTATTCCCACCATTCTGTGACACTAGCCATTGAATTATGTCTCTTGCCTGCTTGTGTTTTGGTGTTTGCATTTGTACCTGCTTGTGTGTGTACCTGTGTCTTTCATATACGTTCTGATCTCTGACTTCTAACCAAGTGGTCAACCTGCTAGCTATCTGAGAAGTTACAATTGACTAGAGTTATCAGCATCAATCCTCTTGTAATCAATTGTTGAATGGGTGATGTCCTCTGACCCATGTTTGAAGCTGGGGGTTCAGCAGTGATTTACATACATCCTCCCACTTCCCACATGTAGCAGAAAAAAACACTGGAGACACTGGTTTTACAAAATAGACTGTATCAAACTGCATATGATAAAGTACTCATTTTTTTCTTTCTTATCTATTATACACTGATAGATTACTAAAATGCAAAAGAACATGTAAGGTTATTTTCACGATATCTTATTATAGGTTGAGTTTTTTTCTCAGTGTTTGCATACAATTTCTCTGTATTGTCTCTGTGCATGTATGGTCAAAAGTTCAGAGAATATCCCCTTTCTGCTTTGGATAATGTAAGTAGCTATCCACTGAAACAGCTTGCATAAAATGTTACTGAAATGCAAGTGAGCACAGGGTTTTCTGGCTGGGCCCGAGAACAATCTCCTGGAGCAATCCCACCAGGACAAATTTTCCAGATCCTTTCTTCCAGCATGGCTTCATTGAAGGCCCCTTATTCCTGCCACCTCACTTTTAGTTTCCTTTGCCTTCTTCAGATGGAATGAATTCTGTTCAGCATCTCCCTTCCGAATCACACTTCTCTCCTTTTGTGGGTATTGTTTGCTTGCCTTGTCCCTTATCTACTGAGGATTGTTTCCATAGCCATGCACTGCTCTATTTGACTCCCTCACAGGCATCTTCAGAACTTCTCCTAAGCAGGCAGTCAGGGCTCCCACACAAAGTCTAAAGCTCTGAGCACACTGATCCTCATGCTTCTATGAAGTCTACTTTTTGTGGCCACACAAAGTCTCTCAGATTGAGTTCCTCTCTAACTTCTCACTGGGTGGGTGTTCATCACAATGACCTAATCATGATATCAGTACTGCATTGGAACTGAATTATCTGGCACTTCTTCACATGGATGAAGTAATTTTTTTTATTTTCTTTCTGCCTTAAAAAGTTTTGCCTTGCATTTTTATTTTTTTATTTCCACTAACATATCTTTAAAAATAAGGTCTCTTGCTCATCATCCAGCTTGAATACCAAATATCACAAGAAATCTTGAGAGATTCCATCACTGGAAAAATCACTCACACTGGACTTGACTAATATATTTCAATTCTCTTTTGTCATTAGGAACAGCCAGACTAGGAATGTAGTAAGTTATAAACATATCAACTTTCTTACATACAACCTCTATGTGGAGAAAATTAATGTTTTATTCTTTTCTTAGTGCCTAGATCCATATCTTGTTTTGACAGTTATTCAGTTGTTTATTCACACAGAGTTTTCTGAGTTCATTATATGCTGTGCATAACCTCCCTTTCTTATAATAACTCATCTCTTATAGAGAGAAAATGGATACACGAACAAGTAATGACAATGTCTGATGAATACACGTGCTCTATCCAAGCGATGTCGCAGGTGGAGAGAGAGAGAGGAACAGCTTACTACAAACTCGAGAGTCTTATTTCTGAGGTGCCAGTTGTGGAAAGGATAAAACAATGTGAAGTCCACCAAGACAGTGCAGGAAGGGGCCAAACTAAAATACTTGTATTAAAGGACTAACCTGGAGAAAGGATCCAAGGCAGGAATGGATGCTAGGTACATGAAGGGATACAAACAGGTTGTGGATGGAGGTAGAGGTAAAATGATAGAGAGAGATTGGCTACTCAGAAAAGGGAGAGGGGGCCATATAATTTAGCCTATGCAAAGAAATTCATACCTTGGTCAAACAATAGAGCTTCATAATGAAGCCTCAGGCTTAACAGTATTAAATTTATATGGAGAATGACTTGTAATGCCAATGTTGAAGTGGTAATCATGCCCTATTGGTCCCTTAAAGCTGCCCGATTCCATTGCCCATTCTATCCTGTTCCCTGGTGTCATTCAGAGAGTACAACTTTGTTGTTTCTGAGTTGCACATACATAGAGATATACATGTCTAATTGTAATAAATGCTTTTAAGTCATTGAAGCATCATTTCAAGTAAAGGATTATAGCGACTGTACTGGGTGAAATAGCTGTCCCCAAAAGTCATGTCTTAATCTGAAATAGAACCATTGCAAGTGAAACTAAGTTGAAGTCAAAGTAAACTAGGGTGGACACCAAATTCAATTACTGGGGCCCTTAAGAAATAAGTAAAAGTTGAAGACAGAGAGTAAACCAAAGGATGGCAGCCATGTAAAGACAGAGGAAGAAACAGGGGTGGGGTGCAAACATAAGCCAAGGAGTGCCAAGGGAGTCAAGCCACCTCCAGAAGCTGCAGAGCAGTACCAGTAGTCTTTCCTAAAATCTCTTTTGAGACTGATGATGTCTTGATTTCAGATCTGTAGACAAACTCAATTTCTTTTGTCTTTGGTTCCACAAAATGTAGTGATCTGTGAGAGTAACATCAGGAAAAAAATATCACAGACTATGTGACTTATATACATACAATCAATCTGCCAATCTTAGACATGTGTGTGCCATTATTACCCAAAGTAGTTTAATTTCTCCAGAGTTCTTCACTGAATTTCACAAATCAGAGGTGTGACAAGGTTGTCTTAGAGGACTATGAATTATTTTTGTTCTCTTAATACATTATGATTAGGTAAATTAATTCTCTTTGATTTTAGATAAGCTTGGTTTTGCAAGTATGAAATATTTATTTTCTTTGAGTTGATGTGATGATTAAGAATATTTGGTCTCGGGGCTGGAGAGATGGCTCAGCGGTTAAGGCACTTGCCTCCAGTGCCTAAGGTCCAGGGTTCAATTCCCCAATACCCACATATGCCAGACTCACAAGGTAGTGGCCCTGGTGTGCTCTCCCTCTCCCTCTCTCTCTCTCTCTCTCTCTCTCTCTCTCTCTCTCTCTCTCTGCTTGAAAATGAATAAATAAAATATATAAAAAAGAATATTTGGTCTCACAAAGTGTTCTGTCTTTAAAAATGGTGTTTTATGGATCAAATTATGTTACTTGTGATGGAAAAATATCCAGGCTTGAAAATATGTGTAGTAAATATTTGTACATTTATTTAAAACGATGAAAGTTTTCATGTTCAAATAGTTTTGGAACTATGCCACAATATTGCTTGCTTTTCAGTGAAAAGGAGATTGTTGTCTCTCCTCTTTCTGAAAAGAAAGATAAGGAAGGAGAGGAGGCAACTGGACTCTGTCACCTGCATTTTCAGGAAGATTTACTTCTCTTTAGATACCCCTGTTCTCGAGAACAGCACCTCAATTCCTTCGATAAGGAGAGGAAGCCATTTGTCAGGAGGAGGGAGAAGGTCGATGGCACCTGCAGTTGTAATTACATCAGCCATTTGCAGAAGCAGTGTTCAACCTCACTGCACATGTGCTGGACTTTTCCAATTTGTGGCCCTTGTAAAGACTCAGATAAGCACCTGCTCTCAACCAGAGGTGCAAAGCAAGCTGGCTGCTGATAGATAGACAAGGGCTCATCTACAGAATGCAGGCAGGATAACAAGGCTTTCCTCAGGGAGGCGCAACTCTGTGTTCTTTTCTTCACTCTTTTGACTCACTTGCTGATGAATTGCTTGGTGGAGCGAATGAGTCCATGCTGGTTGACCTTTTCCCTGGTGAGCACACGTTGGAACTCCATGACAAAGACTTTATCACTGCCATTTTGAGAAAAATGTTGAACATATGAAGCAGCAAACTGATGAACTCATTTAAGAAGACAAAATATGTGCTAAAATATCTTAATTTACTTGAAACATAGCTCTTTGTGTATTGTCCCATCAGTAGCAGCTTATCAATGACTGTACAGATAAAAGAGGGACTTTAGGAAAAGGAATTGGTCAATGGTCATTATAACAATTAGCAATTGGAATTATGTCTAAAATACACATTGTATAAATGTCTTTTATTTTTATTTTAAATATTTTAAACATATGATCATATGCTTTATAAAAATTAAAGTGATTTATATGAATATACAAGTAATTTACAACTAAGGGTACAGATAGATGCATTTTTCAAAACATGGTTTTTAAGGCTTACTTCTTTCCTAGTTACTAGTGTATATGAATACTCATTATTTTCAAATTTCTATTCACTGCCAAACTTGTTGTAATCTTATTTTTTGACATTTCCATATGCATACACTGCCTTTTGATCACTCCCCGTTACCCTTCCTTAATTCCCACAGTGTCCTGAAGAACCAAGGCTCAAAAGAATGAATCATTTATATATGATTCAACAGTTTTATGGCTGTCTGTTATGCATGAAACAGAACACGTTGAGCACTCCTTTGATTTTGGCTTGAACTCATGGTGGGCTGAACCATAAAAGTATTATTAGTCACTCAGTAAGTTCATGCCATAATCATTTGAAAGCATTCTTTAATAACCTACTCTGTTTATCAAATTGTGTTAAGAGTTACTCCACTAGCAGAGAAACTTCACAGCATAGGACAGACTCTGGGTAAAAAAAGTATTTGGTTAAAAATGATGGATGATATCCTGACAAGAGATGAACCACCCCTGGCCTATCATGTGGGCCCCAAATGAAACCTATGCGAAAGTGGTAAGATTAACATGAGACCTATCACCACAGCAAGCAGATAACCCAGGAAAGGTCAATGGAGACAGACACCAATGATACCCAACACAACTCAAAGCAAATGTCCAGAGGCACTTAAGAACTTAACTATAAGTAGACATAAACTCACCCACCATGACTCAGAGAACTGAGAGGAAGAGGGGGTGGAAAGAATGTAAGAGCCATAGTGGGGGAGAATATTCAGAGACATTGCCCCCCTCATCAACAATGCACAAAGAGGTGGGGAAATGGCTACCTCTGGTGCAGTTCATAACCCCCTACCCCATGGACTGATCCAGTATGCCCACTGAGGAGGATCCCCAGTGGATTGGAGACAGGGAGGAGGAAAATGGGGGTGCCAACATCATAAGATTTGCTCATAAAATGTATCTCATTATGGATAATAAAGATATTTTTAAAAAGCAACCTGAGACATGCATGTGTGATGCATGAAGAATGACAGAGGAGCCTCAGAGGGCACGTAATGATCATCTCTGAGTGACGAGGATATATAAGGTAGAGCCACCAAGGAGTTCACCCTCATCTTAGCCTGGAATATGAAGGATGATTGGAAATTTACTAGAAGAATATCATGGACAAAGGCATTCCAGAGACATGCGGGTGCCTTCAAACAACCAAAGGAAACAGGCAGTGAGGGAACACAACAGCTTGTTATCACTGACAATAAGGACCACACTGAACTGTCCTGGAAATTAAAAACAGGGACAAGCAAAGGTCAGGAAGGATAAACAATGAAAATTATTCAATGGGTTTCTAATTTCAGCCAGTGGTCACATGAAAAGAAGCTATTTAATTTTACTGGAGTAAACAGAAGTTGAACAGAGTTATGATACCATATGTCCAGGAGGGTCAGTTCTAGTACAGACTCTATCCTGATTTCTAAGTGGATATGGACATGGTTTTTAACACAAGAGATAATATAAAGCTTCAGAAACGGGGGATCATGGACTAAGGGGGACTCTTAAGTCTAGTTATCTACTCAATGTCAAGAAACTGATAGATGAAAAAGATCCCAAAGACAGAGGTTAACACTGGAAGGGCAGTGATATTTGAAAGAAAAAAAAATAGACATTAATTGCTGATGGAAGGGTGAGCCTTGAAGCAAAAAAATAATATATTATTCTGAGGTCTGTACATCAAAAGCACCTTTATTTTTAGGATTCTCTTTTACAAAGGGGTATGCTATGGAAATTATAAAGTCACAGAAATTTATAAATACTATCTCTTGTCAACATTTTTCTACTTTTAAACCACTGCACTTCAAAGTTTTTAAGAATTGGATTCTACACTAAAAAAATCTATGAACTGACCTAAAATGACATACACATACACACAAAAAATTTACAAAATATTTGTTTCATGTATAATTTACTTTCTATGTGCTATGAAACAGTATAGTCTGTTGCTCTATTTTTTGTTAGTAAAATGCATATTAATAACCATAGCATTTATTTTGCTTCTACTTTTTGATGGTTTTACTTTAGCAGTCTGGTAAAAACCAATGGACATATTACTGCATCTTTGAGGTGAATACATATTTAAAAGAAAACAAACTATATTGCAGTGCAGTAATCAAAATATTGAAATATCCTCACAGAAATGGAGTTTCAGGGAAGAGAAATTGTTTGTGGAATGAAACGAAGTCACAGTAAACCCTTAATCATATCAGAGACTTGAGGAAGAAAATGGAACAACCCAGTTGGAAAGATGTCTAGATCTTCCTTGATTTGAACATTTGTCCCTCAGAATTAATGATTCACATGCTAATGGTGTTTAGAATTATGTGACCATTGAGAGGGATTTGTTCACGAAGATTCTGTCCTCATGAATGGAATAATAATCCACTTGTAGATGAATAGATTTTCATATGGGCAGCATTGCTATAAAAGCAGCTCTCTGCTCTGCCTATTTTTTCTCACCATGTGATTCATGATGTAATGTGAAGGCCCTCATTAGATTCCAAGCATATATTACCACCCTGATATTAAACCTCATAGCCTTTAGATATGAGTTAAATAACCTCTGCCCTTTATAGACTACCCATCCTGTAGTTCTCAGGTATAGCAATGCGAAACTGGACCAAAATAGGTTCCAATATTGATTAACTCTAAAGTCCTCCTTAATGAAAGTAGCCTTTTAAAACATGCTTTAATGTTCTTAATTTTTCATTTTCTCTCTGCTCCTTAAACTCTCCACAATTTTAAAAAAGCAGCCCAGTCTTGGCATAAGTAAATAGCACAGATGGTAATGTGAATATCATAGAGACATTCGGAAAGATGAGTTCCATTAACAAAGCACCAAGCAGGTGGGATTTACACACTGTTTGTATTGATATAACCATGTGACTTTTCATGATGTAATTTTGATTTAATTTTCCACTACAATATGTTGCAACCACACAGATCAATCAAGATGAAATGTAACATTTAAATCTTAACCATTTGAGTCTCCCTGCCTCATTCAAATAGACTTTATATTTCTTATATTAACCATATTTTAGATGCAATGGTTTTATGATTGTATAGTGTATTTCAAGATGAAATATCAGCAACATATCTGAAAATATCATACCCAGCAAGTTTTCTCTAGTCCTAAAATCAGAAGTGGACACCATTTCAATTATTTTCCAGCACATAAACAAACATTTGATAATTTATCACTTCTATCTACTCCAAAGAGATGTAGTCCATAGATAAATACTGATTTCTAAATTGTGTCCCATTATCTTTCAAGAGAATAGTATAAGATTTTCTATGGAAATGAAGATTCATACTATTGTTCTATTATTATCAACATAAACATCAGACCCATTCTTCTCTGAAAGAAACTTGCTATTATCCATAAGGTAATTCAAGTAGATGGCTGGCATTTACCTTAGGTACATTTATTCTCTAAATTAAAGTAACTGTTCTAGGTGATACATAGACATCTTAAGGGGTAAATTGCTTGTCATGTAAGCATGAGGACTTGAGTTTGGTTAGATCCCCAGTAAAAGTCAGGTGTGGTGTCACACTTCTGTAACACCAGCACTGAGGAGGGAGAGACAGGAGGACCTATGCGGTTTTTAGCTCTCAATCCAGCTGAAACAGTGAACACTCAGTTCATCGATGATGTCTCAAAAATAAGGTAGAGAGCAACTTAGAAAGACATCGACCACTGACATCCTCTGAATGCCACACATGTACAAATGTACACAGACACATACTTATGCCCACACATATATGAATATACATATATATGTATGTGAATATATATATAGAGAGAGAGAGAAAGAGAGAGAGAGGTAGAGAGAGAGAGTGCATAGCATTCACAAATACAAACTGAGATATATGTTTATGTTTCTGGAATCTGCTTCATAGTAGCGAGCTCACTGATGAATTAAGATAACTTCATTAATGTATGGTTTTAAGGCAGAATGACAATTTAAAATGAGCCTGCTTTAGTTGTTATAGTACCCTTTGTAGACTAGTAGTAGACTAGTAGTAGTAGACATATAGAACATAGAATTTCCTTCAATGTTTAAATATAGAAATTTTATATTGTTATAGGAACATCTTTATGCATAATTATTAAACAAATGCCATTATTTATGGAGTCTTCAAGCAGGCCTGGGAAGAACCAGCATTGTGGCACACACCTTTAATCCCAGCACTCAGGGGGCAGAAGTAGGAGGGTCACTGTGAGTTCCAGGCCACCCTGAGACTACATAGTGATTTCCAGGTCAGCCTTGACTACAGCAAAAACCTACCTCGAAAAAGAGCGTAGCGCTTAATAGTGCCTATCTGCAGAGTGTCAGATGATGGTTAGAACCTAGGATCCCCAGGACCAGGATGAATCTTAGAGTGGGTATGGTCCATACTGACCTGGTCTATAAACACACCAAGAAGGGTCTGTAGGACTATTCCATAAACATAAACTCTCCACCTGCAGTGATTAGTTGCCTTACATCTTTCCCACGGTACAGGTAATAAGATATGAGCAAAGATCCACCTGTTGCTTATACCAGGACCTCAGTAACTCTTTCTGTTGGTTCAACATATGACTGTAAGGAACAAATCAAGCCAAAGTCAAAACCCTGATCATTTGAGAGCTTATAAAGGCCTTCTTGGGGTCACTGATCAACCTACCCAGGTGAGAGGTGCCCTTGCATAGGATTTATTAGTCACTCAGTAAATCCCTTACATATGATCATAAACTGATTACTGATATAGAAGAGCTTCAGTAAGCTACAGCAAACAAGGTGAATTGTTCATGGGAAATCAAGTTACTGAAATCACTTCCCAGGAAATGAGTGATTCCAAATGGTCCCCTTTAGTGAGCCTAGTATTTCTTTAATTTTTAAAATATTTTTTCCAAGATGGAAGAAGGAAGGGAAAGACACACACACAGGAGAGGGAGAGAGAGAGAGAGAGAGAGAGAGAGAGAGAGAGAGAGAGACAGAGAGACAGAGAGAGGGAGAGACAGAGAGAGAGAGAGAGAGCAGGTTTCTTGCTAAATTCCAGATGCATGCACCACTCTGTGCACCTGGTTTTACCTAGGTAGTAGGGAATCAACCCCAGCAGGTTTTGCAAGCAAGTGTTTCTAACTCCTGAGCCATCTCCCCAGTCCAGTCTAATATTTCAATATAAATTCACCTTTCACACCTTACTCATTTTCCTAACTTATTGAAGATTAATAGATGCCAGAAACCATTTCTCTTCATATACTTTTGCATCCAAATGAGGCCAACACAATCCATAGAAAAGCTTTCTTATAATCATTCAATCATCTTATTGCTGCATCTGGATAGATTAATGTTCACTTATCATTATGCCACATTAGAGACACAGAAAGTTTACATTTACACCAGTAAGAAGACATAATTTTGAAAGAAATTGTTGACAATTGGCTACAGCTCCATTCTATTTATAATATTGAATATAAACACACCAACCCCACAGAGAGGAAAATGTCTTTCCGGTTGAATTCTCTATCAAGCTGAGATATAGAATATTAATTCTGCAGCAGTGTTGATGAATTCTGATTCTAAAAATATTCCTTTTAACGCATCATGAAATACTTAAGTTTGAAGTTAGTTGTAACTATTAGAATATGTTTCAACTCTTTGAAGAAATGCTTTATTAAAATGCACATTTAAATGAGACACATCTCTGGGACCTGATAGTTTAAATTCTCAGTAACAATAATTAAAGCTTACATCTCATTAACAAGAAAATGACAAAATGAAGATTGTTTATACATGGCTAAAATTCAAATTTATTTTCAGAAAAAAAAACAGAAATGTCACTGTATCAAAAGTCAACATAGATTGATGATAGCTTGCTCATTAAATGAAGGCTCTGGCCAAATTATGAGTATTAAAAAATTAAGAACAAAGAGAAGAACAAATTCCTTTCAATCCTAAATGAGCTCCGCCTACATACTGGCGAGAAATGCAATGCAGATGTGCTCTCCTAGCTCATCATGTACAAACTGTTTGACCTGTGGCTGTGTTCTTTAGCTCAGTTTTCTTTATATTAAATATATCTACTGCCAATACTCACTTTATTAGATAGATCGGAGGTCAAAACGAGGAACTAAATGTTATTTGGCTTTCTCCACACAATGAAAAGAAAACAGGCGTTTGTTTAAGGATTTCACCTGCTCCCAGGCACTTGCCACCTGCCTTACTGCCAAAGCATTGCTGCATTATTTATACTTTCTAGCTCTGGAATATATGTTAGTTAGTTCACTGTTTTCTATTGGGGAGAAGGGATTAAATGTAGAGGGTTCTTAGATTTGAACGTGAGATCTATTCCTGCAGCAAAAGGGTTTTCTGTTTGTATTTGGTTAGCTATATGATTTTAGTCACCTTTGTGTAGTTTTTACCATAAATGCCAAGTAAAATGTTTTGAAAAAATACTTGTTGAGTAAATAAACATGTAGAATCCATGTGGGTTATGGGCTGACCCTCCCAATAGCTACTCATGTCTTTGTATAATCCCTTCCCAGAATTTAGGCAGACCCTGTGACTTCTTTATTCTGCAGATAAGCTTGAGAAGCATGTGCCACTTTGTACATATAGATAGATAGATAGATAGATAGATAGATAGATAGATAGATAGATAGATAGATAGACAGACAGACAGATAGATAGCTAATTCATGGTGTTGCATATGATGCAGAGGAAGAGACCAGAGTTTCCAGCTTATGCATGGACAATGGGTATATCCGCAAGAGTACTCTGCCAATTAGGGACATGGCCTGACTGGCAGTCGGAACAGTTGCTGCAATCCCCCCACTAAAGGAGGAAAAGAACATGGAATATCCTGCAAAAGCTTAAAAGCCTCAACTGATGTTCTTAACTAGAACTTAATTTTATAGTATTTAGCCTTTGAAGATTCATTTAAAAAGACTTTGGCTAACTCTTGGAAGACGTAATGTCTAAATCAGATCCTTTCCAGTGTAGGCCATGTAGTCGCTGTGAGTGGTTTCCCAGGATGGCTACTTTAGCTCTGATCCCTTCACCCAAATGACAGGCCACTTTGACATGCCTGCTCCTTCCCAGGCACCTTCACTACCTTGCAAGGATTGGAAGGCGTGGAACTTGCCCAAGTGTTAGTTCTCATGAAAAGAAGATGCAGGCCCACAGATTAGCCACCACACAGCCAAAGACCTGTAGAAAAGCTTTATGGTAAAAGTTGAAAAAAATAATAAAGTAGAATTTGTTTTTCATGGAAGAGGAAGTGAAAAGTTGGAATTAATATTTAAATAATCACTAATAGTTCAAAATCTCCTCATAAGTGTAAGGTAGACCTTCAATATTAGCATTTAAATTGAAATTATGAAAATATAATAAGTAATTTCTCATTTCCTGTGTCTTTCATCTCAGTTTCACCATATTATTTATTAATTATTTCTTGCAGGGATCCCAAGAGATAAAGATTATATTACTAATATCTTGGTGTAGATATTTTAGTATGTTATCCCAAGCCAGCAAGTCGAACTTAAAAAGAAAATGAGTAATAGTCATTAAGTATTTCATTGGATCAAAGAATTTTAGAGTTGGAAGATACTTTGCTGTGGTGTAATCCAACTTTTACATTATATAAAATAAAACCATAAGGACATGTAACTTACTTAAACATCACCAGGCCAACTGCACAGAGCTCTGATTTCTAAGCCATCCCACACACTACTACGTTTCTCATGGCTGCTGCGGTAATTCCACACCAGTCATTGCTCTACACTTACAGTTTAAGCACAGTGTTGGGGTTTTGTGTAGCAGAAATGTGATTTTACTAAGTAGTCTCTTCTGATTACAGCAGGGTGCGATGAACGTCTAAACATATTGGGATGGAAGAGCAGGGTACAAGATGTGCATTTTTTTAAAAGCCTAAAATACAAATGACTAGAGTATTTGATATTTCACAAATAATACCAAATAAATCGAAAGGGAAAAGATAAAATTATCCATCCTTAGGGACAATTTAGTTATTATATTTAGTATTCCTCCATCACAACAGCACAGGCAGATGCATGATAGATAGATGGTGTTGTGGACAGATAGATCAATAGGTATCAAAAGCAGGTTTGTATAACAAGATGAAAAGAAGACAAGATGTTATACTTTTAAAGGGAAACACTGAAGTTCACTGCTGTATATGCTCTCCAATTATAACTTCATTAGTGATGGTACTAAGGGTGGTAGTGGGTTTGTAGGGGGATCATGGGAGTATAATCCACTGAAAATATGGCCAATATGCAGTATGTTCATACAGTAACATTCTCATTAAAAGGTAAGAAATACTGAAGAATAAAACTTTAATACAAGATTGTGCAACATTTTTTTTCAATGCAAGATTTCCCCTTCAACTATTTAACAAGTTCATCTCTATCTGCTTCATTGTTTCATCCAAGCACAATGATTTCCCAATAACTGAGCACTGTCTGGTGACAGAGCTTACGTCTGTGCACTTTTTCAATGATGAGGGATTCAGAGTGATGGTGATATTTTGATATCCTGTCAGGCTTTAGAGAGGACATATTATCTGAGCTGTGCCTTTCTCTACGTGCAACAAGAAGCATCATATTTCTTTCTTCCATTACCTTTTCCAGGAAGAATTTTCAACAGGACCACCAGTGGACATAGAAAGTAACCTGGCATATATGCTCTTCCTGAAATTCTATACTGCTAGAAACATCTGCATGTAATTACTGATCCTCATAATGAAATTAACCAGCAAAAAAAACCCCACCAGAATGGAAGGCTCTGCACAGCACAAAATCATTTTCCCTGTAGCTCTGTCTGTCAAAATTCTCATTGTACTTAGCTATCAAACATCCACCTGTGGGAATGACAGTGAATCCTCTACCAGTGGGTCCTCAATCCTCCCTGTAATTAGTGGGGAAAAAGGAACCCTCATTCACTGCTGGTGGGATTGCAAACTTGTTCAACCGCTATGGAAAGCAGTGTGGAGACTTCTAGACAGAATGGATATAGAACTACCAATGGACCCAGCTATCCCTCTACTAGGCATCTACCCGCAGGATGCCACATCTCGATATAGTATTTTTTTGTAAACATTATTTGCTAATTTTGTTATGAAAGGGCTGGGAAATGACAAGCCAACCGTAAGTTTTTTCTAGAACCAGGAGCCTTGGCTCCTACTTTAAAAGCCTGACAGGTGAGTGTAGAACACACTTAACCTCGGGTGTTTCAGCCTTTCCCTCATCTGTGAGATGAGAATAACCTTGCGATCAACTCCACAAAAGGGTTGAAAGGGACTCAGAAAGGCCATGAAAAGCACTTTGAACTTCTCAGAAATAAGCTTTTACAGAAGTACAAAGTTTCACATCAAAAGATATGTTCACACCTTTCTGAGACTTCAGTGAGTGCTTCCTGGATAGGAAAATGTATAGGCTCGACGCTGAGTGTTCCTTTCATTAAAATAATTGCCATAGCAATCTCTTTTCCTTTTACCCTGGACATTTTTCACACGGAGCTGTGACAAATCCTGACACCCCTTCTCAGACCACCTTGAGGGGTCTCAGAAGCTTACTTTTAGCTCAGTCAGCTGCATCGTTTGGTTCCAAATGTATGACCCTCTCCATCTCTTTCTTGGGTATTGCTAGAAAGGGGGCTTCTGAGAATGGAAAGTAGAATGTGTTTTAGCAGGTTATCTGTGACTTCTCGTACTATGTCTGCATTTGACACCAGACAGGACTCATTTGCTTACTCCCAGGAGCCCCAACCTTTCTGGAATCATTGCTCTGTCTAGTTATACAGCCTGCATTATTGAGTACCACGTGTACCCTGTAGAGGGGAGGCCCAGCATTCCTAGAAGACTGCTAAAGAATGCTAAAATCACATAACAATTCAAATCTTTCTACACTGTGTTAGGCCGATTCTCTACACTATCACTATATTAAAATTACTAAAGTCCACTCCGGATAGGTTAAGCCAGAATCTCTGACTCATACCATTGCATGTTCCTAGCAGAATTGTTGT
Organism: Zapus hudsonius; assembly: GCA_004024765.1. Taxonomy (NCBI): domain Eukaryota; kingdom Metazoa; phylum Chordata; class Mammalia; order Rodentia; family Dipodidae; genus Zapus; species Zapus hudsonius. The sequence goes on from PVHP010003437.1 coordinate 68,424, forward strand.
CAATAGTGAAATGAAAGAAACAGCCCAAATCCCCATCCATGGGCAGATTGATGAACACAACTGTGACAGATATGTACAATAGCCTACAACTTAAAATAGGATGGGTCGGCCGGGCATGGTGGTGCACGCCTTTAATCCCAGCACATGGGAGGCAAAGGTAGGAGGATCACCGTGAGTTCGAGGCCAGCCTGAGACTACATAGTGAATTCCAGGTCAGCCTGGACTACAGCGAGACCCTACCTCGAAAAACCAAAAAAAAAAAAAAAAAAAAAAAAAAAAGAAAAAGAAATAGGATGGGATGGGTTGATCAAAGTGATGAATGAAGAAATGGAAAGCTACTATGCTAATTAAAACTAGCAGACGCGAGAGGTCACAGGTTGTCAGTCACTCTCTGAAATATCTAGATTGGAAAAGACACAGATGGAGACTGAGGATAGTCTTTACTAGGGAGGGCAGAGGAAGGAGTAATAAGCACCTGCTTGATGAGTCTGGGTTTCATTTTGGGGAAGATGGACATGTTTTGGAAATGGACAGTGGTGGAGTCACAACAACATGCATTTGTACAGAGACACTCATGAACACATACATACTTACACATACAAGCATTTATACATACAGTATCCAGAATTTCCCAGGTACCTTGTGCTGAGCTTCCTGGCCACATTCTAGGCGGCTCCATCAACCCCAGAGCATTTATCAAGGATCTTCTCTGTGTAATTCTTGATTCTCTACAAGAGCCTAATGTGGAGCCTGGGCTGATTAGAAATGCGTATTCTCAAGTCCCACAAAGAAGCACATGAGGAGTTACGTTCCTGAAATCCTTTCTCCAAGTGACTCTCATGCACTGAGAAATGTTGGTTTATTTTTAATTGACAAAAGCAATTTACCTTTAAAATATGAGAAATTGTTTCAGATTATCTATTACTTATTTATCTTGTACACATTACTTCATTTCCATCTTCTAAAATGGCAGAAATCCCTATTTGCAGAAGAAATTAATCTTAAAATGAGGACATAAGTTCTACCAATTAGCACATTTTGAGAAGGGAAAAAATAGCAATAATCAAAAGGAGGATATTCTTTCAACCTCTCACACACGTTCCTCCTTGGCTCTTGGCATCTTTCCCCCAGGCATCAGTTCCTGCTGGCCCGTAGCCTTTGTTTCTTAACATGGGCCCAGGACTCCTCATGTTCACCAGATGGTGGCATCAATGAATGAATCATCATTGTTCAACACCTTTTCTGGAAATTTCCAGGTCTCTGAATTCTCATGAAGTTGACTACCACCTGTTCCCATCTGCACCCTGAGACTAAGTCCATTTAGAGGGAGCTCCTGTACCCCTTCCTACCATCCTTGTACTTGTGCTTGCCCGTCTTCTCCATTGTGGTAACGGAAAGGGAGGTTCTTCCCACGCCTCGCTCCTTCTCTGTGTCTGTGGACTCAGCCCTTAAACTGTTGTGAGCTCACATTTGAATTCCACCCATATTTCTGCTTTCCTACATAACTTGTATTTTACCTGTTTTCTTGGTATTTTCATTGCCACTTTCTTACTTAACTCTCCTTTCCTCTCGGCAATACTTTCTTAAAACTTATCAAAATCCATCTTCAGGCAAAATTCATTTGTTGATTTTCAGCTTCTCCTTAACTTTTGCTTCGTCTGACACTGAATGCCCCTGAAGTCTCTCCTCCATAGGCCTCAGACAGCTCAGCATTTTGTCTTATCTTCTTTCATCATCATTTTCATTTTGCTTTGTTCATTGCCTTTCCATAGCAAGTTGCTTATTTTTTAAGTCTGATAATATTTACCTCTACAACAGAAGAAAATGGGTCTGGAGGTATAGCTTTGTGGTGAAGTCTTTGCCTAACAGGCATGAAGCACTGAGTTCCATCCCAAACACTACATAAAGTAAAATAAGATTTTTTTTTCTTTCAATGCACATTTCTTGAGCATGTATCTTAAGTACAGCCCTGGATGAAAGCCTGGGAGATAGTGGCTAGAATAATCTGAAGAACAATTTGAAACGATGTGCTGATATGTGCTTTGTAAATTCATACTCAATACCATTGGCTTACATGATGGCCTATAGCCTCTCAGATAGTGTTCCCTTGTCTCAGGGGAGCTCATCTCTGGGACCCAGTACAGTCCTCATGTTGCATCCATTTCATGATAATAACTGGGCAGCTTGCTGCGTCACATCTGAGGACAGTCATTCATATCAGATGCAAGAAGGCTCTAAAACAGAGTTATGGTAGCGATGTATGTGAGAATTAGAGTCAGGTGGAGTAAACCTGAATATGACAGGACGTTGAGCAATAGACATGGTGAATGAAGTGGCCTCTCCGAGCCCACACAGTCCCTTTAGTTTGGATGGCAGGAGAAGGGCACCAGGATGGTCACAAGATAAAGAGGGTTCTTTGATAACAAGCTAATGAAGGAGTTGGCATTTACCACTAATCTGTAAAGAGACTAATACATCAGGGTGTTTATACAGGAGAATACAATTCTCTAACAAGTGCTTTATGGTTCACTTGAAGGTTAGTGATTAGCTGGTTGTGATTGGGGACCAGAAGGACTAATAGGCTGTGAGCCTATTAGAGTTGTCTGGGCAAGAGAGGACGTTAGAGATAAGGCCTGGCACTGGAAGTGATATGAACTGCTGTTGTTTTAGTTCTAGAATATGCTATCCCCATATGGCTTCACATTCGGTAAAACAATTTAAATTCTCTGAAAACCAGAACTTTGTTTGATCCTGGCTGTATCCCAACATCTAGAATACTTCCTGCCACATAACACTGAGTAATTCCACATTTGTCAAGAAAGTAAATAGCTTGGGTATGGATATCAAGATACACACTTGTTGTAGCTTGAACCCTGGAGTGAGGAATGCGCCATCAACTGAGGTGAAAAGTCTTGAAGAGTCTTGTGGTTAAAAACAAAGGTTAAATATTAAGCATGCTAGATATATAGTACTTCTTTCAAACTAGAAATTGTATACCTGTGCTTGACCATCGCATTCAACGTTGCTGATGTCATTTGGTTTGAAGGTATGCCTTTAATTTCCCTGAGTTCTTCAGACAAACTCTGCCAGCATAATTTGGGAATTGTTAGAAATTCAAGACAAATTTCAGGAACATGTCTGAGAGTACTCTGAGCCTTTACCCTTTATCCTGCCCTGTTTATCACTCTGATATACATTATGAGAAACATTGGTTTCAACACTTTAGGACATGATCAAAAGAAATAGTCATGAAAATTAAAAAAAAAAAACATGAAAGTAGGAGAGGGGAGACAGGAGGGAGGGAGATCCGTGGAAGAAGGAAGAGGACGACAGACTGTAACTGGAGGATTAATATTATCAAAATACATTCTAAACATGTATGAAAATGAAGCTAAACCCATTATATATAATTAATAAATTCTAATAAAACTTGAAAAAATAGTTGAATAAATTATTTAGAGCAGGTTGCCAAAATCACATTTTTTTCTTGTTTATCATCAAATCATTGTTGCTTTGTTTTATCTTCAGTGTAGCTATAAGGTAGTTGGGCTGGGAATTATTGCCCCACATCACCTGTCTACTTATTTAGTTATGTTTTGTTTTTCTGATGTGGGGTCTTGCTATACAGTCCAAATAGGCTTTAAAGTTAGAATCTTTGTTTCACCTTCCAAAGTAATAGAATTAGAAGTATGTGAACCCTCAATGTGCAACACCTAGGGAGACATTTAAGTAAAGTTCTATGAGGTGATTCATTGATGATCACATGGTAACTGTAGGCAGGTCAGGGACAAAAAAACCTGATACTATATAATCTATAATAGATGTACAGTAAGTACATACCAAAGCCAGAATAAGGGATACCACTGCTCCTCTAATTGGAGATCCACTTATCCACTCTTCACATACTCTTCACTAGAAACATGGTAATTGCTTTTTAGGAAGGTAATAAATTATAAGCTTAGACTATTCATAATCTGTTTCATATAGTTTATGACAGACAGAAACTCAAAAGCCTTGTAAATCAATGGCTTTACTGTTCTTGTGTTATCAATTCACTGAGCATTTGAATGGGTTGCAGTGGCCCTGTATTCTGACCTCTGTTTTGAATTCTCCGAGCAATGCAGAATACAAACTGTGCTGAGATTGCTTCTCGCTAGTGTTATCTGTCTTTTTTTTTTAACTCTGAAACTTAAAACACATCACTACTCAGAATGGAATGCTTTTAGTCTATCAGACCCATGATAATGAAACATTTCTATATTTGTATAAAGAATTAATGCACTTTAGAAGTACCTTGCCTTGTCTCATTTAACTCAGTCTAGAGAGCCCTAGACAGAAATATATATTTACATATATATTTCAATAGACATTTAAGACCTGAAAGAATTACTGACACATAATAATTATAAAAGTAACAACCATGTTCTGAATCCTCACCATATTTCAGGTCCTGAGCTTCGTAAGATAAACACTAACATGTTATCACTGCAGGAAGGCAGGAGGGATTGCCGATTTTACAGAGGGCGGTTAACTATGCCCAGAGTTTGAATTACCTTCCATATAATACTATGGCTTGCAGCCAAGGGATTTTAAGTTCTCAAACTTGTGGCTTTAAACAATTTTTTTCACAGCAAACCTATTTTGAGTGTGATGGGTGTAGGAATGAAGACAGAAATTCCTTCTCAGAATCACTTTATATTTGTATAGAGAAAATAGATGTGTTGATAAATAAAGCAGTGTGGTCCTTCATGGTTATCAGCAGTTTGTCTTGATTATCATTAGCTTCCTTGGTTCTTTCAGACAAAAACCACAAGGAAGATTCTGCTTCTATTCCTACCCAAAGGAATAACTCTCTGAGCACTGAACATACATTTGCCATAATTCCTGATGAAGGATACCATGTTTGTGCACAATGCATATATGCATGTGTGTGGGTGAGTGCGTGCATGTGATTCTATGAAATGCAAGAAAGGATACACTTGCTTTATTTTCTATTCTCAGTATCATTGACCGGATAGAAGGCGAAAGGCCATCAAATAATACTAAGGCATTGTGATGGTTAAGTTTTATTATCAACTTGACCTGTTTTGCATTCCACAGTAACCTTGAGTGGGTCTCTAGAGGTTGCTTACAGGAAGGATTGACTAAAGGAGGAGGTCCCTCCTCCAGAATGAGCCGTTCCCCCAGAGTGGGGTGGCCCTCCCTGAAGGGGACTGGATAGAAGGAAACTTGAGGGGAAGGGAAGCTTTCTTTCTTCCTTTCACCAGCTGCTGGTGCTTGTTCATGACTTACACTTGCATCCTGCTCTCCTACCCTTTCTTTGTTAGAACCCATTTTCCTTGGCCTTACATCATAGACTGAAGAACAGTGGCGCCTCAGGGAGCCTTCAGACCTTCAGACCAGTGCTGGATTGGTACTGCAGAGTCATCCAGCCAGGAGGACTGAAGAACTATAAATTCCCCTTGTAACTACAATCTGTTCTATAGGTTCTGTTTCTCTAGAGAACCCTGACTAATACAGGTGTATTATGTATAATTGAAATGAAGAAGGCAGACTGATCAGGAATTTAGTTTTGAGAGATTTGAACTTACCTTCAATAAGAATGGCATGTAGGTATTATCATTTGATCTAGAAAGGAATCTTTACCTTAAAAAGAAATTCCTTGCTGTGCTTTCATAGAAGGTTTATTTGAAATATTCTTGATTTCAAATGTACTACCCCTACCCTGAATCTTTGAAATCAGGATTATATTTTTGTCTTCTCCAGTGATCACATAATGGCTATTAATAGATTATTTTGTATTGCTACTATCTTAAGATACATTTAATTTAAGGTAGAACTTTTAGTTGTACAATTTAGTTGTACAAACAAGTATTGTTTTTGAATGATACACAAAACATATACTTTGTGAGCGAAAGCAAACCACTGGATGTGGAACTGAAGTTTTTGATGTCTCCAGCTCTCACACATCCTTCTGCTGCCCATGCCTGAAAAAGCTTTTTACAAAGGTATACTCTTCCTGAATCCCAAAAGAGTCTTAGATTCCTTCCAACACAGCACTTCAAATATTCCCCTGACAATGAATCCTTTCTCATCGGAAGTACATCGCAAAGTCTTTTCATTTGGAAAGGATGGCATAGATGTTTACAATGTCTCGGTGACTTACCCTGAGTCAAGCAGGTAGGTTGTCACTGTAACCAACATCATGCACTTCTTGGGATCTGTCACTTAAGAGCTTTATGAACGGCGGGGGCAGGGGGGTCAATTCAAGCAAGGAGATGAGTTTTGACTGAGCTCTTGGTTGCTCTTCTCACATAAACATTAATATCAACAGGTTTCCATTGGCAGAGCTCCACCCCACTCTGTGATTCTAGAATGTATCAGCCAAGCTTGGGGCTTACTACATTTAAGACAGTCTGATTCTATTTTGGCAGGGACTAGTCTTCTTATTTCCACAAGACTTGATTATAATATCAAACACTGAAGAAAATGTGGTGTAAAAAAGCTTCAATGAAAACACTGAAAGGCTCTGGCTTTGAATCAACATTTGGCTTTAAATAGAGATGCAAATGAATTGCATATAAACAGGAAACTGCAATATGGCCTGTTGCTAGGAAAAACAAATGGAAAATGTTTCCAGGATTTCTTTACAATGTTGTGGGCTTACACATCACAGAAATGGCTTCATTTATGCCATTTAAGAGCCAGATTTGGGTATGCATCAAACAGGAATGGCAGTGTTGCTGTAACCATCCTTCCCTGGGCCTGTGGCAAATGTTCTTTGACTTATATGGGGTTAATATCATTGCAAATGTCATCAGCTAAAGCTAAAGTGAAAAGATGGAAAGATATTCTATGCTCCTGGATAGGTAGAATTAATATTGTAAAAATGGCAATTCTTCCAAAAGCAATATACAGATTCCCAGCTTCGTTCTTGCAGACATAGAAAAAATAATCCCAAAATTTATTTGGAATAGCGAAAGGCCTTCTTAGATTGCCATATCTATCTTTAGTAAATAAACCTCTTCAGGTGGCATCACTGTTCCTGACCTAAAGATATACTACACAGCTATAGTAACAAAAGCACCACGGCATTGGAATAAAAGCAGACAGACAGACCAATGGAACAGAATTGAAGACCCTGTTTTTAGTTCCAGTAACTAGAGTTATTTGATCTTTGATAAAGGTACCAACAACATTCACTGGCATAAAGATAGCATCTTCAACAAATGGTGCTGGACAAATTGGGTAAATTCTTGTAAAAAAAAGTACAATAGACCCACTCCTCTCACCATGCACAAAAATCAACTCCAAATGGTCAAAGTCCTCAACTTAAGACCTAAAACTCTGAAAACCCTGGAAGAAAAAATCAGAGGAACTATCCATGAGTTAGGAATAGGGAAAAACTTCCAGAACAAATCTCCAGTAGCCCAGGAAGTGCAATAATCACTTAACCATTGGATTCTCATCAAGCTTCAAAGCTTCTGTACAAACATGCCATACTCAGAGCCAACAGACTACCATCAGACTGGGAGATAATCTTTGCCAGCTACACCACAGACAGAGGTCTAATATCTAGAACTTAAAATAACAAAACAAACAAACAAACAAACAAACCAATAAAAAATCAAACAGCCATCTCACAAAATGGGGCATTGATCTCAGCACAGAATTCACAGAGGAGGAAACACAAATGAACAATTCTCATTTAAGAAAGTGTTCATCATCCTTAATTGTCAGGGAAATGTAAATCAAAACTACAATAAAATTCCACCTTACTCCAGTCAGAATAGCAATCATTTTTTAAAAATCCAATAATAGATGCTGGGTAGGATGCTGGAAAAAAGGAGCCCTCACTCACTGCTGGCAGATTTGCATACTGGAACAACCAATGTGGAAAGCAATGTGGAGGCTGCTGACTAGGATGATGTCATCCATACATAAAAGACTTAAGTCCCACATCCAGTGAGCTATCAATGGACCCTGCTAACCCTCTACTGGGCAGCTACCCTAAAGATTTCAAGGCTTAGCACAGAGACATTTGTTCAATCATGTTTATAATAGCTCAATTCATAATAGCTAAGAGTTGGAATCAACCCAAGTGCCCATTACTGGATGAATGAATATCAAAGTTGTGGCTCATTTACACTATGGAATTCAATTCAGCTCAAAGGAAAAAAATGACATAATGAAATTTAAAGAAAAGTGGATGGACTTGGCGCAGATCATACTCAGCAAACTCACAAGAGAACAGATAGACAAACTGCATATTCTCCCTCATATGTGGTCACTAACCAGGTTAAGCTTAAACTCTAAGAAAACCTGATAGGTAAATTGAGAGACTGTAAAAGGAGATGGAAGATATTGGGGGGGAGGATAGAATAGGGGAGGTGTGGGAACTTACACGATAAACTAAACAAATAATGAATTGACTCCATAAAATCCTTGCTTTCATAATCTCCTGAGGAGATGCCATGAATAGGAAGGGAAGAAACCTAACCCCAAGAAAAATTGCTCAGACCTTCAGCTCCCTGTCTCAGTCAGTTGTTCCTTCCCACACTGAGCTGTTGATCATAGAGACCCACAGAGCTTTTGAATACCTACCCCAGGACAAAGGTAAAACCGGATTGCTGAAGAAACCACAGAGTGTCACCCCACAAAACCGAGAGATCCTGCTAGATCCCATTGTACTACTGGAAGGTATTACATGAGCTGCCAGGGGAAATTGGTAAATGATATTTGGAGAAAGCAGAGACCACTGATATACAATACAGGCAGATGTCATGAGAATCCTGAACACAGTATTATATGGAAGAAACCAGCAAGTCAAGAAGTGCTCATCTGTGCAATAGTGGTGCTAAACCTAGGTGGATAATCGATGGCTTACTTACTGATTGGCTAAGATGTCAGCTCAGTGACAAGGAACCCTTCACTGGAACTGGGATCCATGCCAAAATCTTATGGGGACCAAGAACCCGGGCTCCAAGGGGAAATTCCCACTACCAGAGAGCTACAGAGAGGCTACACTCATTAGAATCTTGAAAAATAGCAATGTTGTCTCACTTAACCTATACTGATCTCACTTTCTGGTGGAGATTCTGTTTGTATATTTCAGAAGGCAGCAAGAGAGCTGTGGACAACCCAATTCCACCAACAAGGCAAGGGATGATGACTGACATCCTAGCAGGAAATGAGCCACCCTTGGCCTATTGTGTAGGGCCCAAATGAATACTATGAGAAAGTCATAGACAAGAAGCCTATCACCACAGCAAGTCAAATAACCCATAAAACATCAATGGAGACAGATACCAACAATACCCAACATAACCCAAAGCAGAAGTCCAGAGACACTTAAGATCTCAATAACAAAGCAGACTTAAAACTCACCCACTATGACTCAGGGAACTGAGAGGAAGAGGGGGCAGAAAGATTGTAAGAGCCTTGGTGGGGGAGAATATCCAGAGACATTTCCCCCCTCAACAAGAACACACAAGGGGGTGGGGGACTGGCTACCTCTGGTGCAATTCATCACCTCCTAAACTATGGATAGATCCAGTATGAGCACAGAGGAGGGTCTGAAGTTTGTTGGGGACAGAGAGGTGGGAAATGGGGACACCATCATGAGATTTGCTATTACAGTGTATCTAATTATTGATAATAAAGATATTAAAATGCATCTTAGTGAGTGTGCATGTTCAGTGATACAGCACCTGTTAAGCATGCTTTTTATTTAAATAAAAATGCTTTGAATGCTTCAGAAGTAGAAGATGGAGATGGATGATTGTAGTCATAATGGGAGGAGGAAACCATGAAACCCATTGTCGACAAACTGCAGACAATGCAGTGGAAATGAATGTGTACCTGAAAGGGACTGTGAAAGTGTGTATTCTTCCAGAATGCACATCAGTCTGTAGTTAAAAGGGGACCCATAGCCACAGCCATTCATCCAACTCAGGATAAGCCTAATGTGTTTGTGTTTTGCAGGATACAACGAGAGAGGTGTGGCCCATCTAACCTTACCAACCAACCTTAGGCCGATGGATGAGATCCTGACAAGAGAGGAGCCACCACAGTCATATCAGGGAGGA